>JAPKLY010002308.1:0-26534 GCA_026898435.1 Prunella vulgaris | reverse complement strand
TGAGTCCAACCATATAGTACACTCCTCCATGCTCTTTCATCAAGAGACTTGATATACATCCTCATCTTTGGTTTCCAATATGAATAATTGGAGCCATCTAAGATAGAAGGTTTTAGTGCGGGAGTTAATGGATATTCCATTGCAAAAATACACAAACAAAGGATCTTAAACTAAATGTGTCTAGTTTGTGGCTCTGATGCCACTTGACAGTGTAGGTGCGTGTGATTGAAAAAAGTTTTAGAGAAGTGTTGTTAAAAATGTCGACAACATAAATGACAACACTACACAGCGGAAGACTTAAACGCACACTTTTGCAAAGGGATATCAAAATTTTCATAGGCTATACAAAATGTATAGACTATGCTGCGTCACTAGCAGAGAAACTTCACTATAACTTGTAGTGACACAAACACAAGGTTTACACAAGAAACCAAAATTCAAGACTGCGCAAGACCTACACAAGTTCACACAAGGATCTAAACAAGACCTATAAGAATAGACCTAAACAATACCTAACACGTCTACGTTAAGCCGAACGGATTGTTAGATCAAACAATGAATGTTGTGAACAATGCCGAGACTAATGTTCCCAACATTCTGATGAACCGTGTATAACCTAAAATCTAGTGAATGACACATGATCCGTTCAACTCTGAATTATACTTTTCGGTCATACATTGAAATGATGAAGTGGTGCTCTATTTATAGACGTAGATAATGAGCTCTCCACTCCATAATGAAGCCAAGTAGTGGGCTTCAAAATAACCGCCCATAATGATAACTTCCAAGTTAGTGGATATCTCTCTACTCAAGCAATGGAACCACCTAACGTTCTAGAACCTTCTGGGACCTTTACATCTTCAACTTCCATGCCTAGACAAATAATATAACATGGAAAAATCATTAAGAAAGTTAGTAGAAAGGGCGAATTCTGATGTTGTCTAAAATGATGCAACACATTGCATAACATTTTTTCAACATCAACAGTAATATATATTTACTTTCCAGTTTGTATTACTATACGAACAAATATGTGCTACTATATGAATAAATGTGTGTTATTATATCAACATAAATTCAGAATTAAGTTTTTAAATTTATTGTATGATTTATTTTTAAATTTACAGTACACAGTTGAGCTTGGGCTCTTTGTGTTTAGGGGGAAGCCCGGGCGTGTGCTTGTTTGTTGTGTGAGGGTGGTGGGTTGGTTGGGGGGGGGGGGGGTTATCATTTGCATTTGCATGGTAATAACTCCTCGGCGTAGCGAGCGTGTTATGTGAGTGATGAGGGACGCGTGGAATTATTATATTTTTTTAGTTTAATTTGAAACATTTTTACGGTAAAAAATTTTATATTAGTTTTTGTCCTCGTTCTTTACATTATTCACCAGTTAAAAAAGTTTTAACTTTTTTTATCGTGTATTTAGTAGTTTATTAAATGCACCGAGTTTTTCTAAACTCAAGAACAGTTTTGACACATACCTAAATATTTTGAGTAGGTTTTATCTGAAAATAACTAATAATAAGTTTATTATAAAAATGTTTTAAAGTATCAAATATTTAGTTAAGTGTATCAAAATATTTATCGGGAGTAATAAAAGTCCAGATTAGTAAAATTTACAATAATTATAATATAATATCATTAACTTAGATTTTTTATGCATCTGATAAAATTTTTTATACACCAAATTAAATATTTAATACTATAAAATTGGTTCATGATAAGTTTATCATGAACTATTTTCATACAAAATTTTGTCAAATATTTTTGACCTGACATGGGATTATATATATATATATATATATATATATATATATATATATATACACTTATTTAAGAAATAAATAAGAATCCTTGATTCGGGTTGAGTTAGTTATTTTTTCGCAATACACATTAAAACAAAATAAATTTATATATTTCCTTAATAAGAATCATACAAAATGGAAAAACAATGGAAGTGTACGTACCACAAATTTTGTTTTGTTGGATTTGGAAAAAAATATCGCCCATCAAAACTTATTTATTGTTATTATTTATTTAAAAAAAGTTACCAGACCTTGGTTTGAGTAAAAAAAGCAAAAATTGAACACAATGTGATACACTTATAAAATTAAGATATTTTTCCATTAAAAAAAAAAATTAAATTAAGAAATTGCAAGTAATCACTATAAAATAATTTATAATCTGCTTGTGAGTTTTTAGGTAAGAAAATCTCAATTTATTTTTCTAATTATCTCTACCTCCATTCACGGTTTCACCCCGAACTTAGAGCGTCTCCAGCAGTCCTCCAATTTGAAGGTTTACTCCAAATTCATTCCTCCGGCATTCTGCTAAATATTAGCGCCATTATGGATGTTACCTATTTTAGAGGGGTTTGGGCGTCACATGTGGCGCTATTTTTATACAGCGCCACTCCCCTCCCCCCCTTTTATATCTTTTAATTAGTTATGCATATATTTTCTTTTAAAAATAATTAATATGTTATTTATATATATATATATTTGTATTTATTTTATTTTAAACATAAATTAATATTTTTTATAATAAAATAATACATGTAAAAATAAAATAATATAATTATAATTAAAGAGAACTATTACATAAATTAACAAAAATAATTACATAATGATTACATTTATTGTTGAATAATTACTAAAAAATAGAAAGACAACAAAACAGAGATTACATAAAAAACACACGATTAAATATTTAATTTTCTAGTAAGGAGGAATATCACTCCCAACATTAATTTTATTTTTCATTTTAATTTTATATTTCATTATAATTTAAATTTCGGTTGTATTATTATATTAAATTTTAAATTTAAATTTTGTATGAAAATTTTATTCAATTTAACTATTATAACATAATAACAAAAAATTATTTAAAATGAATATAATGTAATATTATATTATAGTGCTGAAAGAATAGAGCTGATTGCTGGGAGTAAAGTGTTGTCTCTATTATAGAGTAGTGTTGAATTGACTCCAAAATAGAGGCAACTGCTACTTTCATCCTCTTCTATTTTAACTAAAAAAAATTTATATATTAATATTAAAAAATAATAAATATTATTAGAAATTATCAAATATCTTATAAATTTTATTAATCAAATATTTTAACAATTATAATATACTTAAAAGTTATATTTTATAAATTCTTAAACTAATAAAATATTAAAACTTTTAATATATTAAAATAAATTGAGGCACATTTGGTAGAAATTTCTACAGTAGAAATTAATAAAAATAGATATAAAAAAATATTAAACCCACGTGCAGGTGACTCACACTCCACACTCCACACTCCACACTCCACACTCCATACATACCGCCAGCCCCCCACCCCCCCCCCCCCCCCCCCCCCCCCCCCCCCCTTGCCGCCCCAACAAACAGACTTCATAGTCCGTACATACCCCATGCCCTCCCACACACTCCGTACATAACTTATTAACTCTCCCACCCCATATTTAGTTTAAGTTTTTTTTGTTATTATGTTGATTATAAAATATACATTTAATATTATATTATACATAAATATATATATATATATATATATATATGTTGGTCCCAAATAGACACAGATAGGTGTATGGGGTGGGGAATACACCTGTAAGTTCAGATTTTTCAGAAATCAGTTTATTAGAGAACTTTTAAAGTACATGCCACTTAGAAAATATCAGTGGACATGAAGTAGCCTGATGGTTTGATCAGTGTTTGAGTTTGTGCAGCGGATTATTTAAAACACTTCAGGTAGATAACTCACACACAAAAAAAAAAAAAAATAGAGACACAGGGATTTATAGTGATTCGGAGTTCAACTCTCCTACATCTACTTTTCCTGATTAAACAGGAAAATTCCTTAACAACAGGAATTCCTTGATTTAGAGTGCCAAGGTGCACTGATCAAGAATAACCTCTCTTGATCCCTAGGATTGTCACTGAGTCCTAGTCCTCTCAGATTTCAGACTGAGACACTTATCAGCTTACTTTCCAACTCACAGCCTTGAACCTATCACAGTTTAAGGGCTTGAGTTTTTCAACTAAGGTTGAGATAACCCTTTACAATGAAGAGCAGTATCTAGATAGGGTTATCTCAGTAGGCTTCTAAGATATTACAATGTAAGCCTAAATACAAGATTGAATTCTAATCAATGTAAGGACTTGGGAAACTAGAGTGATTTCGAGTGCTTGAGTGTATGAGTTTTTCAGTTTATCAGTTGAGCTTGTTAGTTTCCCATACATGGTTTCTTCTTCAACTCTTGTATTTATAGACTTAAATTTGAAATACTATCCGTTGGAGAGATAGCTTCAAAATTAAGCTTTTTTGGTGTACCAACGTTCTTCAATATTTTCCTCAAATTTTGGATGGTCAAATCTGTGAAAATATAGCAGTCCAACGTTCCAAAAATCTTCTTCAGATTTTGGGTGGTCAACTCTCAAGCATTAATGGTTGATAGCTCATTAAATGCCTTCTTAGAGTTAATGCAGTCGCCTTTATAAACTGTGTCATCCTACGTAGTTGGTTGCTTCTGAACTTGGTGTTGGGAAAGTGAAAGCGGATCTATTCGGGATTTACGCTAAATACAAATTTAAGCCTACAATTAATATCATGATTTAAACATAATTAAATCAAATAATTGTATACCCAACAACAGGCTTTGCATGCAAAACATATGAACAAATATAATCACATTAAGCCCTAAACAGGCGGAACTAAGGGATTTAGAGAATTATACCTTCCGATGAAAAAGATTTTTTGAGACAAAAGGCGTCCTTTGAGATGAAAAAGGAGGTTTCTGAGATAAAAGGCGTCCTTTGAGATGCTTTATCTACTTTGCCTTATGTTCCAACTCCAAGCAGTATCAACAATAAACTTGAAGGCGTCCTTCTTGAGACCCTCAATTTGATAAACCCAAAAGCCTTCTCAAGTATTCCCTTGTCCTTATTCGTACACCCAGTGGGAGGCCATACGAATAATTTCAACACAAGGAAGAAAATAATTTTGTTGCCCAAGAGACCTTAAATTTTCGAAAATTTAAGCCTTCTCATAATAATGATGAAGTCTTGTATCATCTCATATTTATAGTGAGAATACAAGATCTTGAATATCTTGAATATCTAATATTTCAAATCTTGATTATCATGAATATCATGAATATTTCAGTTCTATTTAAGGGACAGAGGTTTAGAAATAAACGACCACTGAGGTCTAATTCTTCATCCCATAAATCAGTACGGAAGAATTACCTCTCTGTAGGTCCTCTTCAATGCATCATCATGCACTAGTGCAATCCCTTGGTCAAGATTAGCCAATCTGGGATCTACACATCAACCGTTTACCAATGAGGTGTTCAAATCCCATCTAGGTTGTGAATTTAGTACTTGTTACAAGAAACTGATAATGTGATCTTGCAGTGAGTTATCCGGGGATCACCACATTTATCTATAGCGTAACTTGTACTATTATATGAACGGATTGCAATAAATAAATTACATTCATATTTATCTAAAGCACAATGATAAAAGATTTATTTCAGATAAAGCTCAACAATCTCCCACTTATACTCAAAGTCTGCTTTTAAGTATACTACAGCATATCTATGTGCTACACAAGTCCTAATAATTTCTCCCACTTATACTGAAAGCAGATTGACAACACACTTGACTCCCATTCCTCCCACATGTCTCTCGAATGTACATAGAGGCAGACACTTTGTGAGAGGATTAACTAGGTCGTCTTCCAATGCGATCTTTGCCATATCTTCATCTCCTCTCTTAACAATTTCTCATCTAAGATTGTATATCCTTAAATGTATTTGTTGGCCTTGTGGACTCTTGGTTCCCTTGAATTTGCAACTGTCCTAGCATTACAATGCTAGACAAATTCGGAATTTTATCCAAGTCCACTTAGAAGATCTTGAGCCAAACCGATTCCTTCACTGCTCCATAAGCAGTTACTTATTCGGCTTCCATGGTAGAATCAGTAATGCACACTTCACCATATCATGGCTCCTTCCCCAAATGAAACACATTACCCGAGGTAGATCTATATGGAGTTTATATCTGATTGGAAATCTGAGTCTGAATAACTAACGGAGATTAGACTATCTGACTGATAGAACAACATTCTATCTCGAGTTCGCTTGAGATATTTCAGAATGTTTTTAACTGTCGCCCAATGCTCTTTCCCGGGATTACTTTGATATCGTGCTACCATGCCTACGGCAAAGCAGATATCCGGTCTCGTACATAGCATAGCATACATAAGACTTCCAATTGCCGAAGCATATGGGATGCCTTTCATGCAATCTATCTCTTCTTGTGTCTTTGGACACATCTCTTTCGATAGATGAATTCCATGTCTAAAAGGTACAAAACCTTTCCTGGAATTCTACATGCTAAACCGTTTCAAAACAGTATCTATGTATGAAGTTTGCGATAATCCGATCATTCTTTTATTGTGATCTTGAGTAATCTTGATACCTAAGACATGACCGACTTCCCCTAAGTCCTTCATATCAAACTGATTTGACAACCGTACCCTTACGTCTGATAACACCGCCACATTGTTTCCGATGAGCAAAATGTCGTCTACGTATAGTATCAAGAATACCACAATAGTTCCGACACATTTCTTGTACACACAACTCTCAAACTCATTTTGATCAAAACCATAAGATTTTATTACTTGATCAAAATATTGATTCCAAGCTTGCGATGCTTGCTTAAGTCCGTAGATAGACCTCTTAAGCTTGCATACAAGGTGCTCTTGGCCTTTTTCAATAAAGCCTTCGGGTTGATACATATAGATTTCTTCTTCAAGACTTCCATTAAGGAAGGCAGTCTTGACACCCATTTGCATAGACCTCATCTCAGCTTTCATTGCTGTTTGCCAAGAATCTGCATCCTTGTCTTGGAGTGCTTCGTCGTATGTCCATGGGTCTAATTCATTTTCCCCGGGGACCAAGTCAGACGACTTTCCCACGAACATGAATCTCTCGGGTTGTCTCACAACCCTCCCACTACGACGAGGCTCCCTTTGTATTGGTGTGTCGTGTGGTACATCAACTTGTACCCTTGGTATAGGATTAGGCCCTTTTATTTCATCTAAGGTAATCTCACTCTTGGGCTTTTTATTGTTCACAAAGTCTTCTTCCAAGAACTTAGAATGCGTACTTGTTGATAGAATTTACTGATTGTGTTTGTTTATGTGGCTTTTCAACGGATCAATTCTACCAAACAATAATCTTAAGATTTTATGTTCTTGAGGAGGGAGAGTAGAGAGTTTAGAGAGAGAAATATTGCAATGAAGATTGTATTGATTGTGTGAAAATATGAGAGAATGTCCTTGAATAGTACAAGAGAGGTCTTATTTATAGGTGTGCGAATGTGAGACGGCACCTTACGAGCCTATGTGGCTTCAGGTGTTGACGAGGGTTCCTTACCCTCGTCTTGATCTCCCACACTGCTTCCTTTATCATGCCTCATCCTACTACTATGCCTTAGACTAGATGGGCCTCATTAAAAACCTCGCCGTAAACCACCCTTGTGGATAAACCGGACAGAGGGAAAAAGAGTGCACCACCGGGGTTCTGCTGACAAAGGGTGAGCTCCCGAGCCTTGACCAGATTCCAGAGTATCGCACAGTGATGTACCACAGTCGGGCGAGCTCTGGGCCTTCCACAGGCAGGCGAGCTCTGGTCCTTCCCCAGCTCGGATGGGCTTTGGAGACCTGGTAAGCCTTGGGGATTATTTCTGAAACCGACGTATTAGTTTGCCATATCAACATTTGCCCCCAGCTCGCGCGCATCATGACTTTATCCAATGTGTGGACGAGCTGGAGAACTTGAGGTCTGGCGAACTATTTCCAGGGGTGCCGAGCTAGTAGGCGAGCTGTGCCTCGGAGGTCGCCTCGGCCGACACGATGCGGGATCCCAAGCGTCACGCAATTCTCCTGGTGACTTTTCAAATCCTTTGCAAAAAGGTCCCTGATCTTCTGGGAATTTCGAGTTCGCGCCCAGTGTCTATAAATAGGCGGAAATGAGGAATTTCCTCACTTTTGCTTTCTCACTTCTCAGAACACATTTCTGGCGATCATTCCTCTGCTTCAGACGCGTCTCCGAACGTCTCCCAAGGTAGAAATCTAGATTTCTCCTCTCTCTCCTTCCTTGTTCCTTGTTTTCGGATGCCTACATTATGTCTGAGAACTCTTCAAGCCGTACCCCCCCGCATCGTGATCTGGGCAAAGGACAAATGACCGATGACCTTCCAAACCCCCGAGAGGCGCCTGTGGTCCTCTCATCGAGCTCTGGGGCGAGCTCTGAAACCTTCCCGGATAGTAACGAGCTCTTGGGGTCAGTTCGTTCTGACTCCAGCGAGCAAGCTACTAGCTTCGATGAGGAATCGCCCCTCCACGAACTCTGGGATTACTCAGAGCGAGCTCACGGAGGAGCCGCGACCCCCGTTGAAGAGGAGGCCGCCGAGATTGAGGCCCGGGAGGAGGTCGTCGAGGTTGGGCCTGGCGACCTTGCTGGCGAGCTGGCCCGCAAGGTCGACGAAGAGGTCGGCGAGGATATGGGGACGGAGGTCACTTATGAATACCTTCGTTTCATCGACTTTCATTTTCCCAAGCTCCCTGAACATCAATTCTCTGCCGAGGTCGTGAACGAGTTCGACTGGGGCGAATATGTGAGAACCCACGGGGTGAGCTTTCCCCTACCCCGGCGAGCTCCGATTCGAAAAGCCGCTGGCAAGTCTGACCTTAAGGCCAACGGGGTGGAGAGCATCATGAGCGAGTTCGCCCTTCTGGATATTCGGAGGCGGTTCCGCATCCCGCTGGATATTTTTATGTATCCCGCTGAGGAGAAAGAACGAGCCGACCTCCCCCCTGCCGGGCTCACAGCCATGAATTATCACACTTTGAAGGCGGGGCTCACCCTTCCCCTCCACCCCATCATTGGGTAGTTTTTGGCGGACACGGGCCTTGCCATTACCCAACTCACTCCGAACGCATGGAGCAATCTGTTGGCAGCCCTGACCGTCTTCGGCCTCGAGGGCTATGAAAATCGGCTGAGTAAGGCGGAGATCAACGAGCTCTTCATCGTGATCAGACAAGTGAGGGAGGGGAAGGGATATTATTCTTTCCAAGCTCGCCCGGGGGGCAAATTTTTAGGCGACCTCCCCAACAAAATCTGGGATTGGAAGGAGCAGTTCTTCTTTATCGGGGGGGATTGGCGAGCTTCTGATGGTCGTGGAGGGCGTATCCCTACTCCAGAGACATATGGGGAGGCGAGCTGTAGGTGGCATACCTTAGTGTGTGTGCGTCGGATTAGATTATTGATCTAATCTATCTTTTTACAGGTTTGAAGCGCCACAAGTCGAGCCGTGGGAAACTGGAGGTTTCGATTGGCTTCGAGTTTGTGCGGACGGTGTGTTGCTTGAGGGAGAAGAAGGATCGCGAGATCAAACACTTGTGCCAACACCACTGCCACAGGCTTGCCGGCCTCATCACTTCACCACACCACCTCGCTGCTCAAGGTTTTGCACTTCTCCATTTTGAAGTTCTGCCAGCTCGCTGCTCCGTATATTGAGGTCGCCTGACCTACTTGATCATCTTGTGCAGGTGTAGGTCCTACTGCCGAGCTCCCACCTGTTAAAGTTCCTGAAGCATACTATTTCTTAGCTCGGCAGCTCAGGATGGGCTAGCCTCACCCAGGGAGGGAAGGTATCCCCTCGGGGGCGGTCTTGGATGCCACCAAGAAGCTCGAGCTCGCCAAAGCCGCTGATAAGGCTGGGGGCTCAGGCTCTCAGAGGACCTCGGCGCCTCCCCAACGAAGGAGAAGGTCGCCGCTGCTAAAAAGGGGATCGGCCGAGGTTCGGACGTTGAGCGGGGCGCTCAACCCCCTCCACCTCCCCAGACGAGGCGAGCTCTCCACCGAGGGGATGGCTCGCGAGTGAGTGAGGAAGAGGCTCGCCCCACCAAATGAGTTAGGGCCGAGGGCGGCTCCGGATCAACCCCAGCAGGGTCAGGGCGAGCTCTTGCTGTTCAATCTTCTCAGGAGCCCCCAACTCCTCAGAGTGCACCCTCGTCGCCCCCCTACGGGGTCCCTATTCGGGATGATACCCTGCTCGGGCTCAACCCTGATAGGTTTGGGTAAGTGGGCGACCTCTTTTGAAGTTGGAAGCCTTTGTAACTTCTATGATTTTTGCTAACTGATTTGAGTATTGTGTAGGTATACTCCTGCCGAGTTCCCGCAGTGACCTGAATCTCTCCATATCGCCGAGCGGTGTAAGGCCCTGAGCTTATCGAGGGACCTTCCTGATGGGGTGGCTCGCCGGGTTCTTACTTAGGCCCCTAAGTACCTCTCCGCCTCAGAGCTCGGCATGATCGAGAGGCAGAAGCCTGCCGACAAGGCGAGGCTGGCGATGCACTACACCTGTGCGGCAATGGCGGCGGCCCAGCTCGTCAGTGATGATATCGCCGCCTCTGATAGAGCTCGCCATGATACAAAGAAGGTGCTCACTAAGGTGGGCAACGAGCGGAAGAAGGCCCTCGAGGAGCTCGCGAGGGCGGAGACCAAAGCGAAGGCCTCACTGGAGGCGGAGCGGCTTGCTATCAAAAAAGCAGAAAAACTACAAGCCGACCTCAGCCAACAACAGGCCGAGTTGGAGGAAGCCCGCCGGACACTCACCGCTCGGGAAGAGGAGCTCGTCTTGACTCGGGTTGAGGTAGGGCTCCTTCGCGATCAGAGTGGAAGGAACTCAGAGGAGTGCCGGAAGTTGAGGGAGGAGGTTGCTTCTAAGGCTCTGGAGATTGCCGAGCTCAAGAGCCGTTCTGACACCGCCATCACTCCTGAGGCACTTGAGCTCGCCGAGGTGGTCGCCACCGACAAGGGCTTCGTGCTCTGCTTTGCTGAGGTAATCCGCTCCTTCCAATGGGCGCGATTAATAATGACAGTGAGTGGGAAGCCCTCGTCAGCGAGTTTGAGGATTGCTTGGAGAAGTCCTCGATCCCCCTGGCATGGAGCTGAATATTGGAGACCTCGCGGGCTATGAGATCAATCTTGACGCTGCTCGTAAGAAATTCAACATTATCCAGACGAAGCAGGTCTTGACTGCTGACCTCGCCCAAGAGACTGAAGGTGCCTAGGGGGATGCTGGAGGCGAGGCCCCGCCGATAATGGAGCAGATGCAGGAGGTCTGCGGGGATGCGATGATAAATATCAGCGAGCTCGGCACAAGCGGACTCTCAGGGAGCATCACTTCTGATGTCGAGCTTGCCATGCCCATCCGCCAGGTCGCCCCTACTCCAGAGGTCGCCGACCCCGAGCCCTAGGCCTTCTTTACTGTTGCTTTCTTAGTTTAGTTTTTACTTTCCAAGTTATGATAGATCGCCGGGTTGCGGAGCTCGCCCAGAAGGAGCTCCATTTTTGTGGTCTTTACTTTTTGTTCAAGTAAACTTAGCTCGCCGGGCACGTGCAGCTCGCCCAGAAGGAGCTTTTAGTAGTTCAAATATGGCCAGCTGGTCAGCCTTTGTGGCCAGCACAACTACTTATACTTAGGATTTTTTCAAGCATATTCTGGACTTGAAAATTTCTTAAGTACCTTTTGAATATAAGCCGAGCATTTTTTGTCCAATTCTTTTCCTTTATGTATTTGCGCCTTTACGTTATAATTTCCTAAATCGCTCGTTTTTGTTTATTTTTCTGGTACATAATTGTTCATCTTATTCTACTTTGAGAAGCGAATCGCTCGTTATACGTCACTTACGACTAGGAATTGTACCTCTATTTTGAGAGTGCGTATTCTTCGTCTTACGCCACTTAGGGCCGCGAATCGTTCGTCTTAGACCACTTAGGGCGGTGAACTGCACTTCGATTGATTCACGTCGGGCCATTGGGTTTCATGAACCTTGCCTTAGACGTTTCTTAGTCTTTTTCGCAAATTTTTCTAACTTAGGGTAGTAGGTGCTTAACAACCCTTTAAGGAGGGTACCTTCGCGACCTTGGGCACTTTGGCCTTTCCCTTCGAGCTATTTAACTACAACGTTTGGGACCTTGGTCCTTGCGCATTGAGGATTTTAGAGCATGTGGGCGAGCTGGGCTCGGTGAGTTTTCTGGAGCAGTGGGTGACCTGGTGCGGCTCGCCCGGTTGGAGAGCTGCACAGGTCCAAACACTTGGGAATTTTTGAATTTCTCTGACTTTGCAAATTTTCTGACTTTTTACAGTGACGTTATTTACATCGGTTGCCATCGACATTTCTGATGCAAACCTTCGACTAGTCTATTACAGGATTCTAGTCTATTGGTAGAACTTTTTTAGATGTGCTGAGCTCCAGGTGTATGACGAAGGCTTGCCCTCTGCGTCTTCTAGATCATAGGTACCGTTTGGCCAGGCTGCGGTGACCCGGAATGTTCCTTCCCAGTTTGAACCGAATACACCTGGTGGGGCCTTCAATTTCTTTTTTAGCACCAGGTCTCCGACCTTGAATTTTCGGTCTCGGACCTGAGAGTTGTAATATTCCGCTCTGTGCTTGTAGGTGGCGTTTTTCATTTCTGACGAAGCTCTGGTCTCTTCGATCAGATCTTTTTCTACTGCCAAGGCTTTATCATTCTTTTCTTCATCATACCCCACCACCTTCCAAGTTTTGTTCTGGACTTCAACCGGGACTACGGCTTCAGTCCCGAAGGCTAGGGCAAACGGGGTCTCCCCGGTGCTGGCCCTATAGGAAGTTCTATAAGACCATAGGACCTCTGGGAGTTTGTCTGCCCAGCTTCCTTTCTTTTCCTCGAGGCGGAGCTTCAATATGTGTTTCAAGATTTTGTTCACCGCCTCGACCTGGCCGTTCGACTGGGGGTGATATGGAGTTGAGTAGTGCTTCTTGATGTTCCATGAACTGCAGAAGTCCCCCAACTTCTGTCCGTCGAACTGCTTTCCATTATCAGAGATGACCGACTGCGGGAGTCCAAATCTGCAGATCAGGTTTTTCCAAATGAAGCTGATCATCCTTTCCTGGGTTATGGTTGTGAGAGCTTCGGCCTCAGCCCACTTAGTGTAGTAGTCTACTGCTACGATAGCAAACTTTACACCGCCTCTACCAGGTGGAAATGGGCCGATCAAGTCGATTCCCCATTTTGCGAAAGGCCATGGGCTGAACACCGACTTCAGCTGGTTGGCTGGGGAGTGGATGTTAGGTGCGAAAAGTTGGCATTTTCGGCACCTTCGAGCGAAGCTGATGGCATCTTTGCGAAGAGTGGGCCAGTAGTAGCCCTGTCTGATCGTCTTATATGCCAATGCTTGCCCCCCAGTGTGACTCCCACAAATCCCTTTGTGAATTTCTTCTAACACTTCGGACCCCTGCTTCCTAGTTAGGCATTTGAGCAGGGGTAGAGAGAATCCACGTTTATAGAGTTGGCCATCCAGCAACATATATCTGGCAGCTTGCTTTACTAACCGGCTAGCTTCCCAGGTGTCCACGGATTGGAGTGCACCAATCTTCACCACCTTCACTGTCCTCCTGCCCCCCGCTCGAGGTTTGATTTATCTTGTAATCGAACGTCGAGGGGTTTTTCAGTGTGGTGATCACAACCTCCGTGAATTCGGCTTCCCCGTTGCTAGTAGCTAGACGGGCTAGAGCATCTGCTTGTGTGTTTTCTAGCCGCGGTATTTGATTGATGTAAACCTGCATAAACATCGAGATCAGATGTGCGGCTATCTTCTGGTAAGTCATCATCTGCTGGTCTTTTGCCTCATATTCCCCCCGGACTTGGGATATTATTAGCTGGGAATCTCCAAAAACCTGAAGATTGGTTGCCCCCATAGCTAATGATAGCCTAAGTCCTGCTATCAACGCTTCATACTCCGCCTCGTTGTTGGTTGCTCGAAAGTCGAACCGAATTGCGGAGGTGAAGACTTGTCTATCTGGGCTGATCAGGACCACGCCGGCGCCTGCTGCTATGCTAGTTGATGATCCGTCCACGTAGAGATACCACGGAGCTATACGCCCCCTCGTCGGATCTTGCGGGAAAGTTAGCTCGACGATGAAGTCGGCAAGTGCTTGTCCCTTGATCGCAGTTCGGGGTGCGTAGGTTATACCGTATTGGCTGATCTCCAGTGACCATTTCAGCAGGCGTCCGGTGGTGTCTGGGCGCTGTAGTATTTGACGTAGTGGGAACGTTGTCAGCACCTCTACTGGGTGGTCAAAGAAGTAAGGCCTCAATTTTCTAACACTCATCACCAATGCATAAGCCAGCTTCTCTGTTGGGGTGTACCGCAACTCAGCTTCATGTAGTACTCGGCTTACGTAGTACACTGGTAGGTGTGTTTTCGCCTCTTCTCGGACCAGGACGGAGCTGATGGCCACCTCCGACGTGGCTTGGTACAAATACAGCTTCTCTCCAGGTATCGGCTTCGACAGAACCTGTGTATCCACCAGGTATGTTTTGATATCTTCAAAGGCTCGTTGGCATTCATTTGTCCAGAAGAAGTGGTTTTTGAGGTGGAGCTTGTTGGTTTTGGCCGCCTCTTTGTACCTCCGTGTGTTTGCCTTAATTGTCTCGAAAAATGGACGATTCCGGTCGCCAGACCTGGAGATGAATCTGTTCAGGGCTACCATGCACCCAGTCAGTCTTTGAATTTTTTGGACGGAATCGGGTATCCCCATCTCGATTATGCATTGGACCTGTGTTGGGTTGACCTCAATTCCACGCTGGCTAACTAGGTGCCCCAGGAACTTCCCAGAGTGCACGCCGAAGCTGGTCTTTTTGGGGTTCAACTTCATGTTGTAGTGGCGCAGTATGTCGAAGGTCTATTTTAGGTGGTCCAGGTGGTCCTCCTTTCTCAAACTCTTGACAACTATGTCATCCACATACACTTCCATGGATTCGCCAATGTGTTGGTCAAACATTTTGTTCACCAATCTTTGGTAGGTGGCTTCGGCGTTGATGAGTCCAAACGGCATCCTTTCCCAACAATACATGTTCTTGTTGGTGTAGAACGCCGTGTGTTCCTGATCATCTGGGTGTAGAGCTATCTGGTGATAGCCCGCGAAAGCATCCATGAATGTCATCATCTCATGGCCTGCGGTGCTATCCACCAGCTGATCGATGTGAGGCAGTGGGAAGTTGTCCTTCGGGCATGCTTTGTTCAGGTCCGTGAAGTCGATGCATAGTCTCCACGTCCCATTGTGTTTTCTCACCAGGACGGGGTTTGCAACCCACTGCGGACACAAGGCCTCCTTGATGAGCTTGTTGTCTAACAACTTCTCGACCGCCACAGTCAGAGCTGCGTACTTGTCTGGTCCATACTTTCTTCGCTTTTGGCGTACGGGTCTCCTCGTCGGGTCTATGTTAAGTCTGTGGCAAGCATGCTCCAACGGGATCCCCGTCATGTCTTTGTGGGACCAGGCGAACACGTCCAGGTTGGTCATTAAGAATAGCTCCATCCTCGACCGGTACGGTTCAGGTAACTCAGAACCGATGAAAAGTTCCAAGTCCCATTCCGAGTCCACCGGGAGTGCCGTCAACTCTTCCATGGGGGTGGCTTTTCTCTTTTGACTTTTCCATCTCGGGTTGCTGATGAACTCGTCCCACTCTTCTTGTGACATTTGCTCGGGCTCGTGGCCTATGCGCGGTTCGATGTCATCGGGTTGGCTTTCAGCTTGGGCGGGCTCGTCAGCTGTGAGTACCTCCGGTGGTTTGTCAACTTGGGATGGTGTGGTGACTTGGGGAGTTGGGTCAACGTCCATTGGTGTTGGTTCTTGACCTCCCGCAGGTCCCCCACCTTGGGCCTCATCAGCTACCTCCATGGGAGTAGGCTGCTGCCCCTGCGTAGGTACCGACCCCTGCGCAGGTCTCAACACTTGGGTTTCTTCCAAGTCCTCCATTGGCGTAGGTTGTGTGTCTTGCACAGGTCCAGTGCCTTGGTTGATTTCTGACAAATCACCTACCTCCATCATCTCAGTTTCGACCAAGATGACGTCTAGGATGTTTGGCTCGTCTGTAGGAATCTGTACGTCCTCTTCGAGGATGTGGACTTGTGTAACAGACTTCTTGACCCGACCGTCTTTGATCAAGGTGGATTTGAAGAGAATGTTGGTGAATGCGCCAGTGTCCACAAGCAGCCTGTGAACTCAGACGTTCATGATGTTGGCGGTTATCACCAACGAGTCATTGTGGGGCATCAGTATCCCCTCCTGGTCTGCTGAGGAAAATGTCAGCTCGTCAGCAAGCTGTGAGATGGACCTGGGGCCGGAGCTGCCTTCCTGGACTTGGTTTATGGCCCGGATCTCGGCCTTCCTTTTTCTCCTGGATATGGAGGATCCTCCGTCCTGGAGACCTCCGGCAGCTCCGATCTCCTCCTCGAGAACTAGGAGCTCTCGGGTGGGCTCCAAGTTTTGCTGAGGCTGGGGAGGTACCCTCCGCCTGTTGTGGGGACCAGGTTGGTCTGCTTCCTCTTCCTCGTCATCGGAGGTAGCCCTCCTCTCGAACCTTGGCCTCTTAGCTGGGGCCTTCTTCACGAACTCGGCCAATTTCCCTTCCTCGTAAAATTTCCAGAGTTGCTTGAGGAGGTCTCGACACTCGCTGGTGAAGTGGCCGATGGCCTGATGGTAGGCACAGAATTTGTTGGGATTAAGCTTCGTGCGGTCCTGGCGGATCCGCCTTGGCTCTTCCAGCATGGCCTTACCTTTGACGGCAGTGAAGACGTGGTCAACAGAGACAGTGAGGACCTGGTTGAGCTTTTCTTTGAGCTCGTCTCCCTCGCCAAAGGCTTTTAAGTTCCGGGAGCTTTGTAGGTGCCCCCGGACTTCTTCCTGTAGGGCTTCCTTTCTTCGTGGGTACCGACTTCTTTCAGTAGTGCCTCCTGCATAGCCACAAACACTCCCGCCTTGTGATGGAATTCACTGTAAGTGTTGGGACATGCGAGGTGCATCTCCTTCCAGAGGTCGGTACCCCTCCTGAGTCCAGCCATCGCTGCGACGACCTTGGTGTCTTCACTCCCCGGCTCACCTTCCAGCAGGATCTTGTCGAACCTTTCCAGGTACTGCTGGCCGGTCTCGCTCTTGCCTTGATGGATGTTGGCGAGTCGGTGCTTCTGGGTAAGGTAGGATCCGAATCCAGAGAAGTGGGCTAGGAACTCTCGCGAGAGTTGGCTAAATGAGCAGATTGACCCCGGGGTGAGTGAAGAGAACCAGCGGTGAGCTCGATCCCCTAGGGTCAGCGGGAAGTTCCGGCACTGGGTGGAGTCGGTGGCGCCAACCGAAATCATGAAGTCTGCGTACTTGGCCAGGTGGACTTTCGGGTCCGATTCGCCTACGTATGCGGACATCACCGGGAATTGAATTTTCTTCTGGACCGGTGCAAGGAGGATGGCAGATGCCAATGGAGAGGTGGGGAGAGTCGTGGCGTCAGGTCCGCCAGACTTGGCTGCTACTTGTGCTTGTAGCATTTCAACGGCCTTTTTCAGTGAGGCCAGCTCGTCATCTCGGGTCACCTCCGGCGGAGGGTGCTCAAAGGTCGTGCGTCTAGTGGACGCACGTCCCCGAGGTGCCTCACTCTGGGGTGATCTCTTAGTGGTGGGCTGGAAATAGCGTCCGCCGTGGGGGCCTAGCCGGTCAGTGGCGGGTCTCCTCAGCCTTTCGTGGGCTGATCTGCGTGGCTGCTGGTCGGAGTCCCCATGGGACGCAGCTGGGGCCGCCGTACACTCATTCTCTTCGTATCTTGGGCCCAGGCGGCCTTGGAGGACTTCCCTCCTTTGTGATTGGTGGGTGCCAGATGCCCCGGTATAGGTCGACTCCCTTCCGGTGTAAGGAGCGGGCTCCTCCCCCACCATCTTGGCCTTACCAGTCCTCTCCCTGCGCTGGCGAGCTTGTGCCGAGCTTGCCTCCTGCTCGGTGGGGAGTACGCTGTAGTCCCCTCTGTTCTGGGTGCCCTGAGTGGGCCTGGTCTGCTCTCGGGCTTCGGCAGCTGGAACTCGCCTGGGTACCAGGGCGAGTTCGTCCTGCTGTCGCTGTTGCAACCTCTGTAGGGTCGCGATGGTGCGTTGGAGCTCATCAGGGTTGCCGACCAGATCCCTCAGGGCAGGAGCCAAGTCTTCCTGGGTCACCGCAACTGGCGTAGGTCGCGGAGCTGCGGTGCTCATCTGGGGAGGTGGTTGTGATGTCTCCACCACCTGGCGTGAGGTCTCCACCTCGGCCTGGTTTTGATCACCCCCTTTAGACCTTCCCGCAGCTGCGGTGGCCTGTCCCTTGGTGGCTCGAGTGTTAGCCATTTTTGGGTTTCGGAGGGGGTAGCTTGCTGAAGGTCGTCGGAGTGGAGGGAGGTCGCCGGAGTAGTGGAGGTCGCTGGTGTGGTGGTCGTCCAGCTTAGGTGGAGCTGTGCAAGTTTTCGTCTAGCCTCGCGTGTGATGAATTATCCGAAATTCGGTTTATTCGTGTGCACGCGCGCGTTTGAAAACTTGTTCCGGGCTGATTTCGTGAAATCCGAAAACTCGGGTTTTTGTCTGGAAATCTGGGTTCTTCGTTCAAGGGATGAAGGTATATGTGTATCTTCAAATGTTCTTGAGTTTTATCAAGAACACCTTCAAATCTTCAAATCTTCAAGCAAACTCTAATGTTTCGTTCTTGAGATTTTTTAATTTTTCAGGTTCGAAACGAACCCTCCTTCTAGCCCCAAATTGTTGATAGAATTTACTGATTGTGTTTGTTTATGTGGCTTTACAACGGATCAATTCTACCAAACAATAATCTTATGATTTTATGTTCTTCAGGAGGGAGAGTAGAGAGTTTAGAGAGAGAAATATTGCAATGAAGATTGTATTGATTGTGTGAAAATATGAGAGAATGTCCTTGAATAGTACAAGAGAGGTCTTATTTATAGGTGTGCTAATGTGAGACGACACCTTACGAGCCTATGTGGCTTCCAGTGTTGACGAGGGTTCCTTACCCTCGTCTTGATCTCCCACACTGCTTCCTTTATCATGCCTCATCCTACTACTATGCCTTAGACTAGATGGGCCTCATTAAAAACCTCGCCGTAAACCACCCTTGTGGATAAACCGGACAGAGGGAAAAAGAGTGCGCCACCGGGGTTTTACTGACAAAGGGTGAGCTCCCGAGCCTTGACCAGAATCCAGAGTATCGCACAGTGATGTACCACAGTCGGGCAAGCTCTGGGCCTTCCACAGGCGGGCGAGCTCTGGTCCTTCCCCAGCTCGGATGGGCTTTGGAGACCTGGCAAGCCTTGGGGATTATTTCTGAAACCGATTTATTAGTTCGCCATATCAACAGTACTAATTACGATTCTTGGTCCTTGGGACTATAGAACATACCCCCTTTCGTTCTTCTAGGGTATCCTAAAAACAACCTCAATTCTGAAGGTGGATCCAATTTCCCGACTTCCTTGTCCAACACGTATGCCGGACACCCCAAATCCTTGTGTGTCTCAAACTAGGCTTACACCCGGTCCACAATTCGGTGGGAGTTTTAGGAACCGGTTTGGGTGGCACCAAGTTTAGAATGTGAGCCGCTGTTTCCAAGGAATAGCCCCAAAACGACTTGGGTAACTCCGAATAACTCATCATGGATCTGATCATTTCTAAAAGAGTTCTATTTCTTCGTTTCGCAACCCCATTTTGTTGAGGGGTACCGGGTGCGGTCAATTGGGATACAATCCCTTAACTTGACAAGTAGGTCAAAAATTCATTGCTGAGGTATTTGCCCCCACGATCCGATTGTAGGAACTTGATACTCTTTCCCCTATGTTTCTCGGCCTTGGCTTTGAACTCTTTGAATTTATCAAAGGTTTTCGATTTGTGCCGCATAAGGTAAATGTACCCATATCTTGAGTAATCATCCGTAAAAGTTACGATATACTCAAAACCTCCTCTAGCTTGAACCGACATTGGCCCATATACGTCAGTGTGAACGATTTTTAACACTTCACTAGCTCTATTCCCCTTGGCCCCGAAGGCCCTCTTGGTCATTTTCCCCTCTAAACAAGATTCACACGTTGGAAACGGCTCAACATGGAGAGACTCCAACGAGCCATCCACCACCAACCTTTGAATTCTCTTTAGATTAATATGACCAAGTCTTAGATGCCATAGAAGTGTTTCGTTCACGGTTGAAGAAAATTTTCTTTTCTTAGAAATAGTCGATGTGTTATAAGAAGCATTTTGTGTGTGGTGTGCACTTTTAATAGTATAAAGATTATTCACTAATGTTCCCGAACAGATTAACTCATCGTTTCAAAAAATAACAACCATATTATTAAAAGAAACTGAGTATCCATCAACGTACAATTTAGAAACTGAAATTAAATTCTTCATAAAACTGGGAACATAAAGAACATCTTTTAAAACTAAAACTCTATCTTCAAAAGATGGGTGCACGTCTCCCACTGCGACAGCCGCTACCCTCATAGCATCGCCCAATGTGATGAGGATCTCATTTGCACTAAGTTGCCGGTTTTTCTGGAACCCCTGTAAAGTGAAACATACATGATCAGTGGCTCCCGTATCCACTACCCACGAATGGGAAGCATACGCCGCTAAAAAAGTTTCAACAACTAGTGCATGAGAATTACCTTTCTTCCCGGCCTTCTTTGGCTTGGGACAGGCTGTCCTCCAATGACCTTTCTCACCACAGTTGAAACACTTCCCTTTGGTAGCTTTCTTGACCCCTCCCTCCTTAGTCACCTTACTCTTAGCTTGGTTCGGGCCTTTGGTCTTCTTCTTCTTCTTCCCACCTTTCGGTGCGGAAGAAGTCGGACAGCTTGCCACCAAGACTTGAGTTTGGTGTCCCATGAGTGTCTCCGCCGATACCAAAGCTTGCAAGAGTTGTGCCAACGTGAACTCTTGATTATTCATCATATAGTTCAACTGGAATTGCTCAAATCTTTTCGGTAGAGAATGGAGAACGAAATCAACTTGCGTTTCAGCATCATATTCCGCTCCAAGTACCTTTAACTTGTTGAGGTAGCCCATAATTTTGAGAACGTGATCCCTTACGGGCGTTCCCTCCACCATTTTCAGCGACAACATATCTCGCATGGTGATTTGCCTAGCCGTACGATTCTGATGAGCGAACATTTCCCTAAGGTTTAGCATCATATCAGAAGCGGATTCCATGTCTTGGTGTTGGTGTTGCAACACATCTGACATTGAAGCCAAGATGGTACATCTAGCCATTTCATCGAATTTCATCCACTCCCTATGATATTCCCTTTCGGCAACATCCGCATCATCCGTAGGCGTAGGGGAACTTCGGGGTGTCAAGAACCCATTTGTGTTGTTGTGCGGTTAGGACAATAAATAAGTTACGTTTCCAATCAACATAATTTTCACCTTCCAATTTGTTATCTTTAAGTATCATAAACAGTGGATTAAAAGGAGACGACATGCTGAACTGAAATAAAACATACATTGCATCAATACATACATCGATTCGCAAAGATTATCACAAAATTTCGATTATGCTTTGTATAAAATCTCAAAAAAAATACATAGCATAAATCGGCCGACATCTTAAAACAGTTCACATAAGCCACGATGAGTGTGGACGTTTATGCACACACATTTAAGCAAGTTACAAACAAGAACAGTTACAAACTTTTAATTTCAAAAATTAATAGTCAGCTCCCACTTGACCATATAAAATCAGTAGGGACTCCGATGGGAAGTAATAAAATGCCAATTTTATACCTAAGTATTAACCATGATTAAATACAGGATTATCACTTTATTTTGAGCAAGCCACTCGATGGGAGGGTCAATACCGCCACTAATAATAATCCACAATCATCCTTTTGGGAATTTGTTCATGTGAACTTATCTTTTGGCCTATCCGATACGGAGAGAGGCGCTTGCCAATGCGTAGCCAAAAGACTTCACAAACAAATAAATCATGGAGGTCAAATAATTCAATTTTATTATCTTGAATAAAATACCGAATTATATTTAAAACATACTTAGTAATTTTCGGAGTTGAGATTTTTCATCACGATGTTCATGCAATAAAAATATTTAATCAAATTAAATAAATAAAGCATGCATAAAAATAAATTAAAAAAATTGGCACTTTATATCCAATTGTCATGGTTTAATTTCTCGTTTTGACTACGAGATATCGTAATCATCATTCGTCTTCAAGCTTTATCGTCCGTCTCGATTAAGCTCCCACTCGACCGCAACAAAATTTCACCAACTTTGTCTCCGGGCCTTAAAATCTCCGTTCTTCGTCTTCGATATCGGTTACAATTTATTTATGAAAAATAAATAAACCTATCTTCTAGACTAGTCTATTACATAAAAACATCCTAGTCTACCCGTGGATTTTCTCACGGGAAAAACAATCCGAACGAATCAGATTTTAAAACCGCATCATCATACATGCATGCATAAAAAATATTAAATACCATGACAATTGGATACCTGCAAAAAAGATCTAGCAATTCTACTATCCAATTTTCAAATTTAATATTAAAACACTTAAATTACAATTTAACGTATAGAGCCCAAAATCGGCTCTGATACCAGTTGTTGGGGAATTGAACGCGGATTTATTCGGGATTTACGCTAAATACAAATTTAAGCCTACAATTAATATCATGATTTAAACATAATTAAATCAAATAATTGTATACCCAACAACAGGCTTTGCATGCAAAACATATGAACAAATATAATCACATAAAGCCCTAAACATGCGGAACTAAGGGATTTAGTGAATTATACCTTCCGATGAAAAAGATTTTTTTGAGACAAAAGGCGTCCATTGAGTTGAAAAAGGAGGTTTCTGAGATAAAAGGCGTCCTTTGAGATGCTTTATCTACGTCAACCGCCTTATGTTCCAACTCCAAGCAGTATCAACAATAAACTTGAAGGCGTCCTTCTTGAGACCCTCAATTTGATAAATCCAAAAGCCTTCTCAAGTATTCCCTTGTCCTTATTCGTACACCCGGTGGAAGGCCATAGAATAATTTCAACACAAGGAAGAAAATAATTTTGTTGCCCAAGAGACCTTAAATTTTTGAAAATTTAAGCCTTCTCATAATAATGATGAAGTCTTGTATCATCTCATATTTATAGTGAGAATACAAGATCTTGAATAACAAAATAAAGTGCCACGTACGGATCACACACAATCCTATTTAAGGGACAGAGGTTTAGAAATAAACGACCACTGAGGTCTAATTCTTCATCCCATAAATCAGTACGGAAGAATTACCTCTCTGTAGGTCCTCTTCAATGCATTATCATGCACTAGTGCAATCCCTTGGTCAAGATAAGCCAATCTGGGATCTACACATCAACCGTTTACCAATAGGGTGTTCAAATCCCATCTGGGTTGTGAATTTAGTACTTGTTACAAAAAACAGAAAAAGTGATCTTGCTGTGAGTTATCCGGGGACCACCACATTTATCTATAGTGTAACTTGTACTATTATATGAACGGATTACAATAAATAAATAACATTCATATTTATCTAAAGCACAGTGATAAAAAATTTATTTCAAATAAAGCTCAAAGATTCAGTTTAGTTATACAAAGTAAAAGCATGCTTTCTAGTATAACCCTAACACTTGGTACATACAGGTCAGTCTTTGTGTTAGGACCGTACGTAGGTGGCAGCTTCTCATTGGCTTGTCTTAATTGTTCCTCAGTCCAGTCCTAACGGTTGCATTAAAGTCCTCTGTCTTTTCATCAGGTGACTTGGAACATTCTCTTTGCTGCATTTAACACTTCATTTATGTGTTGGCTGCTTCCTTATTAAATGCCGAAAGCATTTAATACATCAGGTTACTTGTCTTCAGGGGAGTCCTTTCAGGCTGGTTGGACTTAGTCTTCTGAGGTGCATCCTTCAGTCAGTGGGTGTACATACTAATCCTACATCAGGCTAGTCTAAGATATGTCAGGCTAGTTCTACATACATCAGACCAGTTTTAACATAAGTAGTCTGTTACATTTAAACTTATTTTCTCAGTTTTTATCATAGCCTCTCTAACACTTTGGGCTATTATTTCTAAGTCTTAGTGATACATCAATACATCAGGGGAGTCTTTGGGATTTTATCAAAATATTTTCCAAGTTATTTCCCAACAATTTCCCCCTTTTTGATAAGAGTAAAGACCTAGTCTGACTAGCTTTTGTCAGAAGACTTTTACATAGCAAAAAAAAATTAATTATCAGAAGTTCCCCCGGACTGAGTACCTGCAGGTTAGTTAAGTAGTTTTATAGTAAAGTGCATAGGCCTAGCAGATAATGAGATATTATCTTGGGCTAAAAAAGATAGATATTTTATTGATTGAGAATTGATTACAGTTCACAAGATTTCTACTGCAACCAAACTATCCTGCCCATTAACAAAATAAAAAGATAACATTTTCTCCTGCTTCCTTCAGTGTTCTTAGCCTTACAGGCTCCCAAATGCCGGCTCCAGCCCATATTGGGCAAACACCCTCTTCTTTAGCTCCATCTTCTTTTCCATTACTTCGTTGCTATGTCCCCTCAGTCCATGCTTCTCACAGACAACCAGCCATTCATTCAGGATATACTGCATCCTTACTTCCCCACTAACATCCATTGGGGGCATGAAGAGTATAGGACCAGAGGCCTTCAACTACTCAACTCCATTGTGCTGTTCTGTAACACCCCGCATAGGCAGCAGCTTTTTAGTCCTTAATTATTTTTGTTTTAGGCGTGAGTTTTGAGTGTGAGCAAGGTTTAGTCCTTTAAGTTGCTAAGCTTTAGTATTTCTTAATTAATTGCTTAGTATTAGTTGTCCCAATTAGTATTGTTTGGACCACTTAGTAGTGTTAAGTTTCGAATTTTATTAAGAGTTGAGGAGAATAATATTATTGTTGAGGTTATAGTATTAGTCCTTTAAGAATAGTATTTCCTTAAGTATTAATTCATTAAGGACATGTTAGTAATTGAGGAATTAAATTTAGGGATTTGACCAAGAATAGGATTAAATAATACTTGGGATAGTATTAGTAATATTTTCGAAAATAAGGAGTCTTAGACCTTAAGCAATTTTCGAAAATTAGGAGGTATTAAGACAAGGATTTCTAGCATCTTTATTTATGGAAATAAGTCATATTCTTATGCAAGTGAATAGTACATGCTTGAAGGTTAAGTATCATAAGAATAAAGTGATGGCAAGGATTTGTTAAATAAGGAAATAATTTGCCAAGTATGGAAATAGAGATACACCAAGATATTGGGCCAATTTTCTTGCCTTTTCTTCATAATTTCGTCCAGCCCTCTTTCCCCAACCCTACACACTTTTTCCAACTCTATAAATATGTATTGATCAAGTCCCAAAACCCTTAGACACCCAAGAAAAATCAGAAGCCACCTAGCACCAAATTTCGGCCATGTATTGAAGTTAGAGGACCAGTTTTCAGCAGCTTGTAGAAGTAGAAGGAAGGCAGATTTTAGAGAGTTCTTAGAGCAAGGAATTAGCAAGCCAACGTACAACACTTCTATATTTTCAAGATAAAAAAAGGTGGGGGTTTAAACGGTGAAAAGTGGTAACTCTAGATCGATTTTTAAATACTATGTTTGATGTGTTTATGTGTTTATGTGTTTATGTGGTAAAAGAATGGATACTCTTATGAAGTATCAACCAATGGGTGCTCTTAAGTAGTGCCAAATTAATGGATATCCTTATGTGGTATCAAAGAATGGATGCTCTTATGTAGTGTCAAAAGAGATACGCTTAAGTCGTATCAAAGATTTAGAATGATTGGTATGTTTTCAGGTTTACATGTCCATTATATTTAGACTTCGAACTAAACTATCCTCACAGAGTGATTATTTTATAATTGCTCACCCCTTCACCGAATTATATTTTCAGATTTTCAAGAATAAAGGTGACGAGATTGGCGATGCGGAGGAAGGTGGATGTGATGCGAGTTAAAGAAGTTAAAGAATGAAGATTTTTATTAATTACCAAGTAGGCTTTTATTTTATTAAGTTGCAAGAGTTTTATTTAAGATTTTCGGCACCTTTATGTTTGCCACAAGATTTGACGTATGCTTGTTTTATTTCATTGAGTGCACGGACACGTAGATGTTTGATTTAGGATTTATTATGGTTTGATGAATTATGGGATTTTATTATAAATTTTATGAGGTATTATTATTATTATGATTAAGTGTTAAATTGCATGAATTTAAGGAGTTAAGTTGATGGACTTATTTATTGTGTTGGCAGCTGATGGTTCGAATTTAGAAGCATGCTTAAGTGTTCGAGTTATGTGTTTAATTGTTCTTAAGAAATAGTTATTGTCCTTAGTTTGCATGATCGATGAGTTAAGTTTTATAACTCCAAAAATTATGAAATTTTACCAGAATGTTCGCAATGATTTATAATGCATATTGACCAATTTTCATGAGTTTTTACTCAGTAGAAGCCGAGGAACTGATTGTAGTCCTTTATGTGATTCTAGTCGTCAAAATTCTTGTTTTAAAAATACCAAAATATATGCCAGCCTATTTTCGAAATTTTGGCAGTTTGATAGACTTAAA
>JAPKLY010002307.1:0-26549 GCA_026898435.1 Prunella vulgaris | reverse complement strand
ATATGTTTCAGAACATAACTTTGAAACAAACTGCAGAATCAAACCTATGGTCAGAAGAAGAAGTCTATCATAGATTGGATATGGAAAGAAGACTCAACTTTGATAGATTCTGGAATGGAAATATGTCAGATATGTCTCCCTCTTCAAGAACTCAAAGAGGAGGATCAAGCAAGAACTGTAGAATTAACAACTCTACAGCTTCCAAGAAGGCTTAGATTGCAAAGAGTAACACTAGAGGAAATCCAAAGCATTGGATTCCTAAATAAATCACTTTATTTTGCAGGGACATATTACAACCACCAAAAGAGAGATTTGGTACATAGACAGTGGTTTTTCAAGACATATGACTGGAGATAGAAGTTTGTTACAAATTGTAAAAGATCATAAAGGTCCTAAAGTTGTTTTCGGAGATAATGCCAGTGGAACAGCTAAAGGATCAGGATGTCTACTGAAAGGAAATGTTCAGATCAATGATGTTTATTTGGTAGAAGGCTTAAAGCATAACTTGCTTAGTGTGAGTCAATTTTATGACAAAGGCTACACTATAGACTTTACACAAGATACTTGCATAGTCAAAGATGTTGAATCTCAAACCACTAAACTGACAGGAACTAGGAAAGAGAATGTTTACATTGTGGAGTGGAACTCTGCAGCTGAAACTACCTGCTTTCTAGCTAATAGTTACAATGAAGTTAGTACGCTATGACACAAAAGAATGAATCACATAAACTTTAAAACCATAAATGTACTTGTAAATAACAAACTTGTAAGAGGTTTGCCAAACACTAAGTTCAGGAAGGAGTACTTATGTGATGCTTGTGTCAAAGGGAAATAAATCAAAAGGACTTTCAAAAGTAAGACACACCCTAATACTTCAAGAACACTTGAATTACTGCATATGGATCTTTTTGGGCCCATAGAACCAGTAAGTATAAGTGGGAAAAAGTATACTTTGGTTGTTGTAGATGATTACACAAGATTCTCTTGGACTGTATTTCTAAGAAAGAAGAGTGAAACTCTACAGTGGTTGCTAGATCTGTTAAGAAGGATTCAGAATGAAAAGAATTTGAAGATTGTGAAAATTAGATCAGATAGACGAACAAAATTCACAAATCAAGTTATTAAAGAGTATTGTTCACTTTATGGTATTGTTCATGAATACTCTGCAGCTAGAACCCCACAGCAAAATGGAGTTGCTGAAAGGAAAAATAGAACACTCAAAGAAGCTGCAAGAACAATGATTGTTGAAACAAAGTTGCCTAAGAAATTTTGGACAGAAGCAACAAGCATTGTATGCTATACTCAGAATAGATGCTTGATTGTTAAGGATCATAAGAAGACTCCATATGAGTTATGGAAAGGAAGGACTCCTAATATCTCTTATCTACACATATTTGGATGCAAATTCTTCATACTGAATAATGGGAAAGAATATCTTAAGACTTTTGATTCAAAGTCAGATGAAGGTATCTTTCTAGGTTATTCTAATGTCAGCAAAGAATTTAGAGTGTATAACAAGAGATTAATGATTGTGGAAGAATCACATCATGTTGTTTTTTATGAACAACACTGCTCCCCTAAAGAAATTATTGAAGACAGGAGGACAACTCTACAGTTACAAGTCAACAACAATATGTTGAGATCAAAACTCTTGTAGATTTGACCAACAAAGGCTTTGGCACTATAATTGTTGAGTTACCACCATTAGAGAGTGTAGAAGACCTAGTCCATGAGAATGTTCAAACAGAAGTAGAAACACCAACAAAAGGACTTGATGAGTCTGCAGTAGGTGAATCTATAGCTGTAGGGAACAATGATCAAGGATTAGAACCTATGTCAGATTTGATTTGGTTGAAAGATCACCCCCCTGAGCATGTAATTGGAAACTCATCTGATGCTATAAGAACCAGAACACAAATCCATGAGGCAATGTTTGCTACATTTCTTTCATCTTCAGAACCTACTGATATTCATGAAGCACTGCAAGATGTCAATTGGATTATTGCAATGCAAGAAGAATTGAATGGTTTTGAGAGAAATCAAGTATGAGAACTTGTTCCAAGACCTAGGAATCACAAAGTGATTAGAACTAGGTGGGTATTCAAGAATAAACTTGATGAAGATGGAATTGTAACCAGAAATAAGGCAAGGTTAGTAGCTCAAGGCTATTGTCAATCTGAAGGCATAGATTTTGATGAATCATTTGCCCCAGTTGCAAGATTAGAAGCTATAAGAATCTTTCTAGCCTATGCTGCACATATGAACTTTACAGTCCATCAAATGGATGTAAAGAGTGCATTTCTTAATGGTTTACTATCAGAAGAAGTGTATGTTGAACAACCACCAGGATTTGGGGAATCTACAGCTGAAGATAAGGTTTATAAGCGTAGAGAAGCCCTTTATGGACTTAAACAAGCACCAAGAGCATGGTATGATACTCTTTGTGATCAGTTGATCAAAAATGGATTAAAAAAGGGAATGGTTGACAAAACATTATTCAGATTACAACATGGGAATGATATTTTGCTTGTCCAAATCTATGTTGATGACATAATCTTTGGCTCAACCAATGAAGATTTATGCAGAAAATTCTCTAAGCTCATGACTGAGAAATTTGAAATGAGCATGATGGGAAATCTGAATTTCTTTTTGGGATTACAAGTTAAGAAAATGAGAGATGGAATTTTCATCAATCAAGCTAAATATACTCAAGAGCTTATAAAGAGATTTGTAATGGATAGTTCTAGGCCTACCAATATACCTATGACACCTTCTGTGAATCTTGACAAAGATGAGAATGTCAAAAGTGTTGATGTAACCAAATATAGGAGACTAATTGGATCATTGCTATACCTTACAGCTAGCAGACCTGATATTATGTTTGCAGTAGGTGCATGTGCTAGATTCCAAGTGAATCCTAAGGAATCACACTTGAACGCTGTAAAGAAAATCATCAAGTATGTCAAATCCACAAAAAAATTAGAATTATGGTATCCTAAAGAAGGAGGAATTGAACTCATTGGATACACTGACTCAGATTTTGCAGGCTGCAAGATTGATAGGAAGAGTACTAGTGGAATTTATCAATTCCTAGGTGAAAGGTTGGTGGTATGGCACAGTAAAAAGCAAAATTCAATTGCTCTTTCTACAGCTGAGGCAGAATACATTGCTGCTGGAAGTTGTTGTGCACAAACCTTATGGATGCAATATCAATTACAAGACTATGGGATTGATGCAAGAGAAACAACTATATTCTGTCAATACAAGTGCTATTGCTATTACACAGAATCCAATTTTACACTCTAGATCAAAATACATAGATGTAAGGCATCATTTCATAAGAGATCATGTTGAAAGAAAGGATGTGAAGTTGACAAATATTCATACTGATTTGAATCTTGCTGATATTTTCACTAAACCTTTATGTGAATCAAGATTCTCAATCTTGAGAGGTAATTTAGGAATGTTAGAATTGTAAGAAGACTCCGTGAAAATCACTAAATTGCTAGGACAAACCCAAAAAATTGGAAAATCAGTAAAAAGGAAAACTACAGCTACAAAGCCATTCAACTGTAGGGTCAAACTCTGCAGTTGTAGTCTTAGTTCTGAACTGTAAATTCCTTACCAACTGTATATTTCCAAATTCTAAGGATGTCAACTGCAAACTTAGGAAGTTTACAGTACTTTGTACAATTCTGATAAATAAATGAAACCCTACAAAATTCATAAACTTTTGTACTAAGTTACAGAAATTTTGGATTTTTTTTAGGCATTTTAATTAATAAAATGTGTGAGTACGTGCAACATTTTAAATAGAATGTGAGTTAGATTTTTGGACAAATTTAATTATAAATTTTGGTCCAGGATTCAAAAGCTCATATATTTTAAGTTTAAGACCGTTTTACCCCTGTGCTTAATAGCAGTTTAAGGAAAGGTATTTAAAGGACTCTTCATCCTTTTATATCTCACTTTAACATTTCGAACCCTCTGAAACCTTAAAACACTCCCTATCCCCTACTCAAAGAAACCAAGAATCATGGCAATGAAAGTTATTTTCGGAGCCCTATTCGATTTTGATGAGATTTTAAAGAAGCAACCCACTGATGCTATGGAATATGTTGTTAAGCACATAGTGAATCAAGGTATTCACTACTGCCTAACTCACAACCCAGAAGTTTATGATGATAAGATCGTATATGAATTCTATCAGAATGCAGAAGCAAATGTAGAGAGGAAGACTTTATCAGTCAAGCTGCAACATAGGAATGTGAAGATTACAGCTAAAGATATTTGCAAAGCTCTACACTTAAGGCATGGAGGAGACGCTCATGACAATCTCAACTTCGCTGATGAAGATGAGAAATACTGGTAAAGATTCACTGCAAACAAGCCGTTTCCAAAGAATGGAAAAGAACGTTCAAGAAGACATACTTAGCAGTTGAGTACTGTTGGTCCCGAAACGAGTATAATCAGTGTATGGGGGGAATACACTGATGTCAGATTTTTCTGAAAGACTCAGAAAAATACTTTAACACGCTCAGTCAGGATTTTCTGAATTACTCAGTAAGCTGAAGGTCCACAGGGGCAGCATGGACAATTCACTAACGAGTCAGATAAGCTGAGTGTGAGTAAAGTGATCAGAAGATCAGTAGAGATAACAAACCTACTGACCGCTCGGAAGCTAGTCAGTTGGACTACTATCTCAGTAAGCTAGAGTACGTGCGAAAAGTGAGCCCTTAGTTTTCTCTGAGTTTGCTTAGTAAACTGGTGGTTAAGGCTGATTGCACAGTATTAAGATTCAGGATGATTGATTCAGTCCTGAATAAAAGAACAATGCTGAATGTTCAGTTTAGTATGATGACAGTTATGATCCTGAACAAGAATGTAAATCAGCACATAAGGGTCTTTTTAACGTGGTTCGGAGATAACCAACTCCTACGTCCACGACCTGATTTAACAGGAAGCTATCTTCAAAACCCTGAGGATAGGTACTTGGGTTTTACGTGCCAAGGGACACGAATAGCCAACTTCCTCTCTTAGGATCTGACCCCTAGGCATTTTACAACTCCCAGTCCTTCTAACCAACCAATCTCACACCCTGAGTGGTTTGGTATTCTTGGTTTCCAACTAAGATAGCTCTAGCAATACAAAATAATGCTAAAAATTAGAGCTATCGATCTAAGCAAATACAGAGTGAATCCTACTACAACACTAGGGAAATTTAATTGCAGAGTGTTGTTCAAAATATGCTTTGAGTGCTTGGATTCTTGAGAGCTTTCGCTTGGAAATTTCTCGTTAACCTTGAATGAGTGCAAGGCTCTCTGTATTTATAGTCAAGATTCAAAATAGATCCGTTGGAGGAGATCTACCCTAATCTTTCCTATTTTAGGGTAGTTGCAGGCTAGATGTACTGTTGACCTAACCACAATGCTTAATCTGGCAATTTTGTCCCGCCGCATTAAATGTCACATTAAATGCTACGCAGACTCCGTACATACGTGTCGAAAGATCATTGGCTCTCCGTTCAAATGGCTAGTTGACCTTCTGACATTTGTCCTTCCTCGTACATTCAATACTCTGAGTCTCTTGTTAAAAACTCAGCCTGAACGTTTGTCTTTATCGGAGTCTTGCTGACATTCTATTTGTCTCTGTCCAATAGCATAAATAACCTTTTTACTTTGGACTTAAATGATTCAGGTAAATTGAACCAATGCCTAAGTCAGGTCTTATGCGCATTCAGCACAACCTGACAGGTTATTCAGTCCAGTATGTATACCCTTTTTGCTTTTGACTTACATGATTCAGGTAAACTGAACCAAGGCCTAAGTCAGGTCTTATGCGCATTCAGCACAGCCTGATAGGTTATACTTACTCTTTACTGACTAAGTTCTGTCCTGAGTATGCTTAGTGTACTCAGTAGAAACATCAGCCAATGGTACTTCCGGATTGTGTTCAGGATGGATCTTCAGACTTCGTTCTTCAGCTTCAGTTCTGGCAATGTTCAGCAAGACTGACTCTGGCCTTCTTCAGGATGGAATGCACTTCAGACTTCAGTAAATTGGGTCGACTCCTATATTCTTCAGTCTTCAGCAAGTTCCCCCTGAACTGAATTCCTAACCTAACTATCCTGAACTAGACAAACCTGAACAACTGTACTTAGGCAAATTCATTAGGGGTTTTGGGATCTAATCAAAATACTCAGACTGTCCCAACAATTTCCCCCTTTTTGATGATGACAAAACCCTTAAGCAAATTCCTATTCATCTATACAATCAACTGACTTAGTCAGTGAAAAACAACTCAGTACCACCTGACAAATTAGGCACTTAGTCTATAAGATGAAAACAAGGAATGGGTTAGTACAGTTCTTGATAAGGATACAGAAAAGTAAATTCAGGAGTCAATAAGAAGTTGTACTCAGGAAAATAAAATAACTTCATTGATTGATATAAGAGTTACAATTATCCTGAAGCTATTACAATTTCCTGAACAACTAACTCCTGATCTAGTCTTCATCCTTATTCCAAGCAGCTTGAGGAATTTCATACATCTCCAGGACTCGGTTCAGGACCTGCTTTATCCTGTTCCGATCACCAATGGCCCCGACAATGAGTCCTACCCTGACGACTTCTTCAGATATTGCCTTCCGGTCCAGTTGCTTTGAGTTTATGAAGAGTGGAGGAGGGTACTTGATGAATTCCGGAGGGGCAATCTCTACACCTTCAGTGTCAGCATATCTGATAATTTCAGCCCAGAGATCTGGATGCTCCTGTGCCATCTAGTGATGGAGTATGACGTCTTTATCTTCAGTTTGATCGTCCCATAACCCCACCACATAGAATAGATAGCCCCACCTATTCCTGATCGGAATCCATACCTCCAACATTTCGATCGGAATGAAATCCTCCACAGACTGAAGAGGCAGAGGACCTTGACCAGGTTTGACCACTATCTTCCTCTGAGTCTTCTTCCGAGATCCAGAAGGCATAAATTTCTTCTTCTGAACCTGCGAAGTCAGGTACTCGTTGGACTCTTTCAATCGTTGGATCTGATTGAGTAGCGAAATCTCCTTCATCTTCGCTAACTTCTCCGCCTCAGTCATCACCATCTTCTTCTGAGTGGTCGTCCCTGGGTGCATTTGTTCCTCCATCTCAGTATACAAAGGTTCCAGGGCAGAATCTTCAGAGGACCTCAACCTCTTTAGATCTGAGCCTTCAGCAGCTTTGATGGCAGCGACGGACCTAGTCCTTTTCCTGTCCGCAGCTTTCAGTTCTGGGGGGAAGATCTTCTTCTTGGCTTTTCCTGCAGCAATTTGCTTCTTCCCTTCTTTCCCCTTTTTGGCATCATCGTCGTTGATTCAGCCAATGACCTCGTTTACTGACTCCGCCAACAAGGTGAACTGACTGTCCATCTCAGTCTGCTTAGCCTGAAGTTGCCCTATTTGCCCGGCCATCCCTTTCATACCAACACTGAGCTTATCAATAGTTGAATTGTGTTTAGCCTTCAGCCGTCCTTCGAAGCTCTTCATTCGATTGTCCAGGGCAGAGGAAATCTCCATTTTCTCTTGTTCTGACATTTCACTCAGCAGCTCTGCCTTCAGTACAGCCTTCAGCTTGGCCAGCTTTTCATCAACCAGTTGATCAACCCTCTCAGTCAGTTGTTGATCAAGAAAAGTGGCAAGTTTATTCTCTTGCTGAGTTTGTGCATCAGAAACCATTTGATTGCAACTCTGAATGACCCCTTTCGCTTGCTCAGTAATAACAGTGAGATCTACTGAGTGTTGTGCCCGAACCTCACCGAGAAGGTCGATCGCAGCATGCGTATCCGTACCCATCTCGTTTAGATCCCAATCCAGCCTATTCATCTTCTTGTTCAGAATTTCAGAATTGGAACCGACCCGACTAGTTTTTCGCTCAATGAGGATTACCCTTCTGTGAAGATTGGCAAGAGCTCATGAGGAGTTTTGAACATATATGGCCTTTGGGGTGATCCATTTTCCTTTCACGCGGACCAAACCTGATAGACCCTCTCCTGAAGCCTCAGCAGTCCCGGATCCCAGGAGTGCTTCATCGGCCGGTGCACTGACCCATTCAGTGCCACCTTGCTGAGTGACATCAGTAATCATAACCACTTCCCTCACAACATCCTTCTCCATCTCTACTCTTTCTGGTCAGGGCTCAGGATAGATGCGGCAGACGGTTTTGATAAAGTCCACCATTTTGATCAAGTGATGTAAAGAATTTACCTCAAAGTGATCGAAAAGAGCAGCTTCAGATTCAACCATTTTATCCCATCCTCTCGATTCTCCGAGCTGACTTAATTCAGACCAAGTGCCATTCCTGATCATGACGTAAGTGCAAAGTTGCACAACTGCCTCTTTCTGAGCATCTGAGAGGTCAGGAAACCTCTTCTCCACCATTTCCGCAGTCGTTCCCCTTGCCACTATCTCAAAGTCTGGCAATGTGTTTTCATCAGGCGCGGGGAATGGCCATGGAACATCAGCCTGAACAGTTTCAGCATCCTTCTCAGAGTAGGCCTCCAAGCCCTGATAAGCTGATGCAATATTGAGGATCTGTTCCTCAGTCACTTCTTGCTCAAGGGCCAGTGGTGTTGGCTCTGAGGATGCAACCTCCGGAACGGCAGAGATGGGGGCAATTTCAAGAGCAGGTTGTGCTGGTTCCTCCTCTGGAGTTGCATGCTGAATCACTTCTTTAGCAGCCTTCTCTTCCACGGGTTTCTTCTTTTGCTCCTCTGACCCCGGATATATAAATTTCAGCATCTATTGCTTGGGTCCGGAGGGCCTTGATTTGTCCTCCGCTGGCTTCGCAATAAGGGCCCCTGAAGATTTGCTCGCTTGAGCCTTGACTCCTCCAGTCGTGCTCGCTTGAGCCTTCTTCTTCTGGGTTCTTTGTCTCTTCTTTGGGCTAGCATCACCGGAATAAGCTCTGAAGAGGTCTATTTTCGCTGGAATCTCGAGTGATTGGGCCTGATCCACATCACCGAGATCCAAGGTTTCCAAGATCAGAGAAATCTTGGTGCCAAAGTGTATCTTGGTCTCAAATGTCGCCTGTCCCTCCGGCGAGTACTTGATCTTGCTGGTCTCAGCTACCAGTAGGTGGAGAAAGTAATCCTCCCAGTGGAAGTTATGCACTGAGGCGTCTGAGATTGCCATCATGGTATATAATTTTGGCCGGGAGATTTGCTCCAAATCTCCAGCAATCCCCATCACCCCCTGACTAGTCAGGTAGAAGAGGTGACGATTCTCAGTCCTCAGAACAGACTTGTTCAGGCCCAACTTCAGGACAACGTCTCCATCGCAGAGAGACTGGAGATAGTCCTTCTCAGTCCCAAACCCGTAGTCGATAGGGCTTCGTCCAGAGTTGGGAAGATTAATCACCTCCTTAATCTTCTGCCTAATGTTGAGAGTGACCCACTACTTGGTCATCTCATATTCACCATTCTTCCCTTTCACGCAAGAAGTCAGCGGAATGCATGTCTCCCACTCCTGAGAGTCTTTGTTCTGTGCCATTTTGATGTAGAAGGCAGCAACGAGACGAGGATGAAGTCTCTTGGGTTTTGCTGTGATGAACTGTAGAAGTCCTGCATTTTCAAAGAGTTCTTTTACAGGAAGAATGTCAGGATGTTTAGAAGAGAAATCACCAAAGGGTTCCCAGTGAATTTCATTTCTGAGATGGAAAAGATTTCCAAAGAATGAGTCTACAGAGGGTGAAGCCATGGATGAGAAATTTGAAGACATGAAGAAAATCAGATTGCAGAGAGAGATATAGCAAGAAAAGATTTGAGTGCGTAAAAATCGCAATGACAAAAACTTCCCTTATTTATACTAAAATCCAGTTTTAATCGGATGGCTCAGAAAGTAATGACTTATGAGATTCAATGGTTAAGATTAAAACGCAAGATGCATGGAGCCTCTTCGGTTTTCAATAGTAATGAGTCAAAACTTTTATCGAAAACTGTTCTCGCCCACTGTGTATTAAATGCGCGTCAGAGTACATCCGTATTTAATTCAAATAATTTTCATTAAATAATAACTGAATATTAAATGAATGGCTGGGATTAAATGATAAAATAATTTGATTTGATAATACGGCAAACAGTATCAAGGATGATGCAAGCAAGATATGATGACTAAAAATAAATCAGGAAACATACCAGTCAGTCAGATTTGTATTATGACTGATACCACATGTGACCTATCAGGGTGACAAGCCCTGAATTTAGTGGCCTGAAACTTAGTCAGTCTATGCTGATCATCCTTTTCATACTGAATGTTCCCCCTACAACCATTCACATTCTCTCTGAATGTTCCTTCATCCTGAGTCCTAGTTAGTCATTCCCCCTGACCTTGTGCATTCTGATAAGAGATTTAGATCGAATCTCCTAAGCTTGGGTCAAGGAGTCCTAACTCTACTGATAACTCAACAAAACTGCTTTCAGGCAAAGCCTTAGTCAGAATGTCAGCTCTCTGTTTATCAGTAGGGACTCTCTCCATCCTGATGTCCTTCTTCTCAACATGATCTCTTATGAAATGATGCCTGATGTCTACATGCTTACATCTTGTGTGTAAGACTGGGTTTTGGGATATGGCAATGGCACTATTATGGTCACAATAAATTGGGACTTCAGTGGCCTCAATTTGGTAGTCTCTCAGTTGCTGTTTCAGCCAAAGGATCTGAGAATAACAACTATCTACCGCCATATACTCAGCCTCAGTTGTAGACGTTACAACACTGGTTTGCTTCTTAGAAAACCAAGAGATAAGTTCACTCCCTAGAAACTGACATGTGCCTGTAGTTGATTTCCTATCAAGCCTACAGCCTCCATAATCTGCATCTGAATAGCCAGTCAGTTCTAGGTTATTATCAGAGGGATACCAAAGTCCTAAATTGACTGTACCCTTCAGGTATTTCAGTATCTTTTTGGCACTCTCTAGATGACTCTTCTTAGGATCAGACTGATATCTTGCACAAACTCCGACTGCATAAGTGATGTCAGGACGACTTGCAGTCAGGTACAACAAGGATCCTATAAGTGCCCTATATTCAGTCTGATTTACTGAGACTCCTTCTTTGTCAGGATCCAGCTTCTCATTTGTGTTCATGGGAATACGAGAGACTTTACTGGACTGAACTCCGAATTTCTGAATCAAGTCCCTCGCATACTTAGACTGATTTATGAAAATTCCAGAGTCAGATTGCCTGACTTGGAGACCCAGAAAGAAGTTCATTTCTCCCATCATTGACATCTCAAATTTCCCAGTCATCAGCTTGGAGAATTTCTCACAAAGCTTCAGATTAGGAGATCCAAATATTATGTCATCCACATAAATCTGGACCAAGAGAATGTCCTCCCCTTCGGATATCCAGAAGAGGGTCCTGTCCACTGTTCCTTTCACGAATCCGTGGTCTATCAGGAATTGGGATAGTGTATCATACCAAGCTCTCGGAGCTTACTTCAGACCATAAAGGGCTTTCTTCAGGTGATATACCTTATTCCCAACTTCGAACCCTGGAGGTTGCTCAACATAGACCTCCTCGTTTAGTACACCATTCAGAAAAGCACTCTTCACATCCATCTGATACACTTTGAACTTCTTGAATGTTGCATATGCCAAAAACAACATGATTGCCTCTAACCTTGCGACCGGAGCAAAGGTCTCATCATAGTCGATTCCCTCGGCCAGAGAGTAACCCTTTGCCACTAGTCTGACCTTATTTCTAACAACAACATTCTTCTCATCCCTCTTGTTCTTAAAAACCCACTTGGTGCCAATAACATGTTGACGCCTAGGTCTCTCAACTAACTCCCAAACCTGATTCCGCTCAAACTGATTGAGCTCATCCTGCATGGCTAGGATCCAGTTGGGGTCAGCAAGAGCTTCTTCTATGCTCTTAGGTTCCTGATCACTCAGGAAACAACAAAACATAGCGCTCTCGCCAAAGGAAAACCTCGTCTTGACCCCCTCATTAACAACACCAATGATGTCAGCCAATGAGTGATCATCTAGCCACCGCCTCCTGCTGACCGGAGCACTGGGAGCTGCTGATGTCCCCTCGCCTGATCCTGAAACATTAGTCTCGACAATAACAGGCAAAGAAGCGGAACGAGCAAGAACAGGGGATACTGAGTCATTTCCTGAGGGTTGGGCAACATCAGAGACATTGTTTCCCCCTACAGTGTTGGACTCAGTAACTGTCTCAGGTGCAGAAGCATCATCACCGATAGTACGTACCTCAGGTTGAGTCAGTCCCTCCGTTTGAGACTCAACATACTCCGAGGCTGGGGCTTGCTGAGGGTTGGCCTGAGGTCCATCCTGATCTTCATCATCATCATCCCAGCCTTTGGGAGCACTGACAAGTTTGATCTTGAATTCAGGATTTTTCAGGCTCAGTCTTGTTACTTTCTTGGTAACCCCCTCAGTGACAGGACTCGGAACCTATTTTCTACGCACTGATCCAGTCTCATCAAACACAACATGAGGTGTTTCCTCCACAAAAAGGGTCCGACAGTTATACACCCTGAAAGCTTTTCTGACTGAGGAGTATCCTAAGAAAACTCCCTAATCAGATTTGCTATAAAAAACTTTCAGCTGGTCTTTCCCATTGTTCAGGATGAAAAAATTACACCAAAAAATATGGAAATAAGAGATGCGAGGCTTCCTCTTGTTCCAAGTTTCATAAGGTGTCTGAGCATGTTGTTTGTTCAGCATAGATCGGTTCTGAGTGTAGCCAGCAGTATTGTTTGCTTCAGCTTAGTACATCTTGGGCAGTCCTGACTCAGCCAACATGGTCCGGGCAGCTTCCTTTAGGGTCCGGTTCCTTCTTTCAGCTACCCCATTCTGCTGAGGGGTCCTAGTTGCAGAAGTCTCATGAGCTATACCATGGTTAGTACAAAAGTCAATTATAATAGAGTTTATTAACTCTGTTCCTCGATCTGATCGAATCCTGACTATGCTCTGACCCTGTTCAGTACTCAATTGCTTGAGTAACTCCGGAAGCTTGGCCTGAGTCTCCTTCTTGTTCAGCAAGAAAATAACCCATGTGTACCTGGAATAATCATCAACAACAACAAGGGTATATTTACTACCATTTATGCTGACAGGAGTAACTAGACCAAAGAGATCCATGTGCAGGAGCTGAAGCACTCTATCAGTGGAGAAGGCTTCTTTCTCTTTGAATGAGGTTTTGGTTTGCTTGCCTTCCTGACATGCTCCGCACACGTGGTCTTTGCTAAAAACTTCATTAGGTAGACCATCTACAAGAGAGAGTCTAGAAATTTTGTTAATAATCTTAGAGTTTAAGTGACTCAGGTGTTTATGCCAAAGCCAACTGAGCTCAGATGAGCTCTTAGGAACCAAACAAGTTTCAGGAGGACTACTATTGAATTCAGCAAAATATACATTGCCCCTCCTGACACCTGTAATCAGAACCTGTAGTGTAGATTTGTCGTTCACAAGACACATGTTGGATGTAAATTCTACACTACATCCTCGGTCACAGAACTGACTGACCGAGAGTAGGTTATGTCTCAGTCCCTCAACATATGATACATTCAGTACACGGACAGAGCCAATAATAAGGGTTCCGAATCCTCTGGTGAAACCATTAGAGTTATCACCAAAGGTTACCTACGGGCCTTCCTGAGCTACATAATCCTGAAGGAGATCACGAAATTCGGTCATGTGCCTGGAACACCCTGAGTCCAAGTACCAGTCCTTCATCAGATCCTCATTCCTCCTCTTGTAGCCCGCAGCGACCTGAAAAGAATCACGCCTCAGGTACCCATCTCGTATTGGGTCCTACAGAGTCAGCCATACCCTTCGGGATCCAGATTTGTTTAACAATTCTGATAGCATCAGAAGTGTAAACATGTCTCCCAGAAACATCAACATACACAGTCCTCTTCTTCCTTTGTGCCTGGGAAGTTGAGGGTGTATGGGTGTCAGCCTGAGGTTTAGGAGCCCTGGATTGATTCCTGGGGGCGGGCCTCCTGTTCCTCCTTGGCCTAGGTGCATTGGGCTGGGGTCAGTCCTGAGAAGGAGCAACTCGGGTCTGATCTCTTGGCACTTGAGGTCTGGCCTGAGTGTTTTCGGAGTCAGGTCTCCGTTGCCTTTCAGAGGCCACCTGGTTTGTCCTTCTCCTTTGAGGATTGGGATGCTCCTGATGGGCTCTGTGCCCTGCCTGAGGAGTCTGGACCTCAGTAGTCCTTGGCCTTGCCTGAGGCCTCCTCTGACCGGAGTTCCTTCCACCCTGAGCATTTCTAGGCTGAGCCTGAGAAGTGCTAGGGACAGAATTCTTTCCAGCCTGAGGGTTCCGAGGCAGAGCATTAGAGTTCCCTTGGTCTGTCTTCCTCGACTCAGGATGAGGAGCCTTGGCCTTTCCCATAGGTTTTGGCCTTGGTTCCTCAGTCCTTTGCCTGACAGGTTTAGCAGGCATTTTCTCCTTCCCTTTGCCTTTATCCTGACGAGCAACACTTGGGCTCTTGTCGTCAGTTTGGGCTGGGACAAACTTCTTCTGAGAGTTACTCCCTGAAGCACCTCTCTTCTTCTTGCCCTTTGGGTCTTTAGAGGCATCATAGCCTAACCCAGCTTTAGCACCATCAGTATGCTGAGAGAAACTTGTTAACTCATCAACCACTAGGGAAGACTCGTGTAACTTCTTCAGCTTTTCCTCAAGTTGCCCATTCTTTTGTTTCAGGGCCTCATTTTCAGTGGTGTATTGAAGCACCAACTCTTCGTGAGCTTTCACTTTTGAGATCAGCTCAAGATCCCAAGCAGTTTGCTCAGCACAAAGGTGAGCTTGCCACTCAGTTTCGAACATCACTCTTAGAGCAATTCGCTCAATCATCAGCTGTTCCTGAGCGAGGAACAGATCAGTGTCACGAGTCTCAATCAGCAGGCTGATTACACCTTTCAGTCATTCCACCTCCAGTGGAGCTTCAACATGCTTATTCCGAGAATAAAGCAACTCTTCCTGAAGAAGTACTAATCTGAGGTCTTCCTCAGTATCTCTCACTCTGAGAGACTCAGTTAACCGATCATTTTCCCCACTCAGCTATGCATTCACATCCACTGTGTGAGTATGTTCTCCTGCTGAGTCTGAGCTAAGCTCAGGTGCGTGATCAGGAGAGGAGGCAGAAGAACATACCTCATCATCTGCCATCAGGCAGAGCTCATCATACTCCTCATCGGAGAAGAGTTCAGGGGACCGGCGTCCTGGGCCATCTGAGTCTGAGGAATCCTCAGCAAGCATAGCTCTCCGGTCTGATGCCCTGAGATCTCTCTTGGCTCTCCGATCCTCTCGCTCACGAGCACTGATCTCCGGACAATCATACTGATAATGTCCGGTCTTTTTGCAGTGGTAGCACTGATCTACATCAGAAGTAAACTTCTTTTCAGTGTACCTTTTATCTGATGACTTCCTCTAATGATCGTTCAGGTTTGGAGCTGGATCTTCTGGGCTCATCATCTCTCATCTTCTCATCTCTGCGCAGCTCAGGCTCATCACGATCTCTCCTGGAATCTGAACTCCTCCTCTCTTCTCTCCGGGGGCTCAATCTCCTGGGGCTGGAGTACCTACGATCACGGCTGTCAGTATAAAATTTCTTATACCTTCGGAATCGAGAGTTTAGTTTCTCGAAACGCCGTGCCATCAGGCTGTATTCCAAGGCCAACTCATCCTTGTTCATTTCCTTCAGAGACTTAGAGCCAGATCCAGCCTCAGGCTCAGGAGTAGCTTTAAAAGCCACGCTCTTCTCCTTTTCAGGAGTCTTCTCCTCACTGACTTCCTCACTGACAACACCCTTCTTCTTCCTCTTATCGAGGTCGAATTCCAAAGCCTTAAGCTCTGAGAATAGGTGAGAGTGAGTAATGTTGGTGAGATCCTGAGTGTTCTTTAACAAGATCACTCCTGTGTCCTATCTTTCAGGGAGACAGTTCAGGATTTTAGAAAACACCACCCTCTTGGGAAACTCCTTCCCAAGGGTTGCTAGCTCGTTCATCATCTTAATGAACCGAGCTTCCATCTGATCGATGGACTCTCCCTCTAACATCCGGAAGACCTCAAACTTTCTGATTGTAAGATCTCTCTTATTCTCCTTGATCTTTTCTGATCCCTCACTCATCTCCCTCAAAGCATCCCATATCTCCTTTGTTGTCCTCAGGTGCATGAGCCTGACCGATTTCTCGTAAGAAATAGTGTGGAGTATAATGTTCTTAACAACATTATCCAGTCCAATTTGCTTAATCTGATCAAAATTAAGTGCGGACCTCTCCACTTCTTCATCTCCGGCGGCTGGAACATGAACATTGCCAGCAACGAGCCAGGTCATCTGAAGATTCCTCATGAATTTGATCGGACCTTGCTCAATCACCAATGGCATCTGATCATGGATGGAATAGAGATGTGCGAGTACCCTGAATTTCCAATAGTCATAATTATCAATAGAGAATTCAGGAAAACTGCCTTCAACGTGCTTAGAACAGGATGCCATGTATGCAAGTTTTAAGAAACAAGATCTGTTCAGTTGACCACCAAAAGTTTCTCCTCAGAAACTGTTGCTAAATAAAGTCAGTGGTCTTTTAAACTACGGCTCTGATATCACTTGTTGGTCCCAAAATGAGTATAATCAGTGTATGGGAGGGGAATATACTGATGTCAGATTTTTCTGAAAGACTCAGAAAAATGCTTTAACACGCTCAGTTAGGATTTCCTAAATTACTCAGTAAGCTAAAGGTCCACAAGGGCAGCAGGGATAATTCAGTAACGAGTCAGATAAGCTGAGTGTGAGTAAAGTGCTCAGAAGCTCAGTAGAGATAACAAACCTACTGACTGCTCAGAAGCTAGTCAGTTGGACTACTATCTCAGCAAGCTACAGTACGTGCAAAAAGTGAGCCCTTAGTTTCTACTCGTTTTAGTTTCTGAAAACATTTTCTCTGAGTTTGCTTAGTAAACTGGTGGTTAAAGCTGATTGCACAGTATTAAAATTCAGGATGATTGATTCAGTCCTGAATAAAGAACAATGTTGAATGTTCAGTTTAGTATGATGACAGTTATGATCCTGAACAAGAATGTAAATCAGCACACAAGGGTCTTTTTAACGTGGTTCGGAGATAACCAACTCCTACGTCCACAACCTAATTTAACAGGAAGCTACACTCAAAACCCTGAGGATATGTACTTGGGTTTTACGTGCTAAGGGACACAAATAGCCAACTTCCTCTCTTAGGAACTGACCCCTGGGCGTTTTACAAGTCCCAGTCCTTCTAACCAACCAATCTCACACCCTGAGTGGTTTGGTATTCTTGGTTTCCAACTAAGATAGCTATAGCAATACAAAATAATGCTAAAAATTAGAGCTATCGATCTAAGCAAATACAGAGTGAATCCTACTACAACACTAGGGAAATTTAATTACAGAGTGTTGTTCAAAGTATGCTTTGAGTGCTTGGATTCTTGAGAGCTTTCGCTTGGAAATTTCCCGTTAACCTTGAATGGGTGCAAGGCTCTCTGTATTTATAGTCAAGATTCAAAATAGATCCGTTGGAGGAGATATACCCAAATCTTTCCTATTTTAGGGTAGTTGCAGGCTAGATGTACTGTTGACCTAACCACCATGCTTAATCTGGCAATTTTGTCCCGTCGCCTGCAACTCTGAGACGCATTAAATGTCGCATTAAATGCTACGCAGACTACGTACATACGTGTCAAAAGATCATTGGCTCTCTGTTCAAATGGCTAGTTGACCTTCTGACATTTGTCCTTCCTCGTACATTCAGTACTCTGAGTCTCTTGTTAATAACTCAGCCTGAACATTTGTCTTTATCGGAGTCTTGCTGACATTCTATTTGTCTCTGTCCCATAGCATAAATAACCTTTTTGCTTTGGACTTAAATGATTCAGGTAAATTGAACCAATGCCTAAGTCAGGTCTTATGTGCATTCAGCACAACCTGATAAGATATTCAGCCCAGTATGTATACCCTTTTTGCTTTGGACTTACATGATTCAGGTAAACTGAACCAAGGCCTAAGTCAGGTCTTATGCGCATTCAGCACAGCCTGATAGGTTATACTTACTCTTTACTGACTAAGTTCTGTCCTGAGTATGCTTAGTGTACTCAGTAGAAACATCAGCCAATGGTACTTCCGGATTGTGTTCAGGATGGATCTTCAGACTTCGGTCTTCAGCTTTCGTTCAGGCAATCTTCAGCAAGACTGACTCTGACCTTCTTCAGGATGGATTGCACTTCAGACTTCAGTAAATTGGGTCGACTCCAATATTCTTCAGTCTTCTGCACGTTCCCCCTGAACTGAATTCCTAAACTAACTATTTTGAAATAGACAAACCTGAACAACTATACTTAGGCAAATTCATCAGGGATTTTGGGATCTAATCAAAATACTCAAATTGTCCCAACAAGTACGTTTATCTTTATGAACCCATTGATAAATGCTTATTATGTAGTACTGGTGCACATGATACTAGTACTATATTAATGTGGGATTTGATGATAGCATTTGTTAAGGAAGTAAAAGTTGATATTGGAGAGCTTTTATTGAGAAATATTGGAAATGATGTAGTTAAAGCTGGTAAGAACAAAGGATTTGGTTTGTTCTTAAACTACATTTTGAAGGAAGTTGGTTTTTCTTTGTTTAATGGGCATAAAGGTCATCCCATTATAACTCACAGAATTATTGGAAGGGCTAATTTCAAGAGAGGAGCTGTGGATGCTCCTATGGCCCCTGAATCTAAGAGGAGAAAGAAGAAAGCTGAAAGAAAAGTTCTCAGTATCATAAGATCACCTAAAGAACCTGAGAAACAAAGGAAGAAGAAGAGTGTAAGAAGGAAGATTTTAGTGGATGAACCCACCGATTCAGAAGAAGAGATTGATAGAGAGAAAAGGCAGAAGAAACATCACTCAAAGAAAGTTGAAGAAGTTGAAACTGACAAGTCTACAGTTGTAGACTTGCCAAGGGTACAGTCTGAAGAACAAACTGTTGAAGAACAATTTGAAGCTGAAGTTCCTGAACCTGAAGCTGAACAACACCCTGTTGTTCCAGTTGAAAGGGTTGATGAATTTGAGGGAGAAAGACAGAAATTTGAGGATTGGAAGCTGGTGAGAGAAGAGCTTGAGAAGTTGGCAGCTGAAGAAAGGAATTTGTTCCAATGGGTAGTTGATTGGACAAATTGCAATGATGTCAATGAACTGATGAAGCCCAATTTTATTGATGATTTTATTGCTAACAAAAGAAAGAAAGATAAAGGCAAAGGAAAACAAATTATTGTTGAAGAACCTGCAAGGAAGAAAATCACTAAGTCAGCAGCTGAAGCCTTGAGAGTTGCTCTCATGACTGAAAAAGACCCAGAGGCTCAATATGATGTTGATTATGATGTGGTAAGCACTGAAAGCGATGAAGATGTGCCACAAAGAATTGGTGCAGGAAGCACTCAAATAGTTAAAGCTGAGGGCTTAACTATTTTGGCCAAGGAAGCTATTTTGATGGAGTCTGCAGGAGCTAGTGCTGCAGATCCAGTAATTGTTGTAAAAGATCCTGCTGAGGAGGAATCTGAAAAGGAAAAAGAGGCAAGAAAAGATGAGTCTCCTTGCCAAGAACCCAAAGATAAGCCAGATGACAATGATGATGATGGCAATGATGATGCACCAATGGGTGGTGCTCAACCCCAAGTTCAACCTGAAGCTCAAGAGAAAATTGTGGAAACTGAAGCTTAAACCTCTGAAAATATCCCAGTTGATGAGCAGATTGTAGATGATACATCGAAGGAGATTGATAAAGACAATTCTCACCCTATCACAAGCATTTTTCAGCAATCTCCACCGCAATGTTCACAATGGAAGAAATCTACAGACATGGAACTCCCCCACTGCAGAGTTACTCAACCCTTGAAAGAGAAAATATAGATGACTATGTTGCTGAATTCTCTACTGAAGTGATTTTAACTCCTAGCAAGAGGATGGCATCTACTGAAGACTCTACAGCTGTAGAGTTGGTGTCTTCTAAAGCTCAGAAAGTTGTGAAAGGAAAAGAGTTAGTAATCAGAGAAGGTGATTTTGAGGAAGAAGAGGTTAAAATACAAATCCTCAGATGACACATAAGGAAGTTATCTCACATTTGAAGAATTTGGAAGAATCTTTTAAGAGCATTGAGGCTGAAATTCTGAAGCAAGTTAAGCAAGTTCCTGATGTTATTATCTCTCAGAATGTGAGAAGAGGAATGGAAGATTTGGTTAAGAAATTTGAAGAGAGAAGCTCAGAGAAAAATAAGGTTCTTGAGAAAAATTTCAAAGCTGTTGTGGACAGCTTACTGGCTCAAAATGAAGATATCAGAAAAGAGAGCAGTTAGAAATCAAGAGAAATCACTAATCTACAGTCAGATATCAAGCTGATGAAGAATGACTCTTTTGATCTAAAGGTGGTAGTGAAAGGAATGAAGAAAGAAATGACAAGGATGATTACTGAAAATGATTCTCTGAAGATGGATTTAATGGATAAGCTTAACACCATTTTGTCACACATTGATGTTGGCAAAAAGGGGGAAAGCAAGATAGAAAGAGAGATCAAAGAAGGAGCACAATCAACAGAGAATATCCTTGAGAACGTGAAGGATATTGGCAAAGCTTGGGAAAAAGAATTAGAAGCTGCAAAGTCCTTATCCATGGGATTGGGTGAACAGACATAAGAAAGATTTCAATCAAAGGAGATGAAAGAAAGCTCTAGAGAAGGAAAGATCATACAGCTACCTAAGTCTACATCTCATAAATCTACAGCTCACTCTTTCACTTCTCAAAAACCTTTTGGTTATTGGGAACAAACTGTGAAGGAATCTAGAGAAAGAAGAAAAGAGAAGGAAGAGAAAGAAAGACAAGAAGAGAAAATTTCTGATGAACCTACAGCAGTTGTAAATGCTCAACCCTTGAATGTTCAACCATTGAGCATGGTGCCTATTGAAGATCCTGAGGAAAGGGTTAATCGAATGAAAGCTGAATTTGATGGTTTGTGGAAGGAATTCTTGAGCATTTGCAACAGGCACACTGTGATTAAGAGAATCAAGCTCAAGAAAGACAGATTTCAAAAATTCAAAGACCTGAAGGCTGATGGATCATTATATAAAGGAGATAATGCTCGGCTCCTTGGTGGAAAGATCAGAAGAATTCCACTGCCTAAGAGGGTATTCAAATCAAAGAAAGAAGAAGAAGAGATGGAATTCTATGAACTACAGATGCTGATGAAATATCTTGAAGAGGATGAGAAAAACATGAAGCTTGTGGAGCAAGGAATTTTGAAGGCCCAAGATGAAGATTCTGATGATAAAATTGATGAAGAGAAAGATGCAGATCCCAAGCACAGGAGAAGATGAAGACTCTACTCTAGATTAGACACTAAAACTGTTTAGTTTTTAGTCTAATTAATGATTGTAAGTTGTATCTTGAACTCCTTTAATTTATGATGTTCTATTGCTTTGTGTTCTGTGCTTTGCTTTGTTTTCTTAACTGTTGTGTTTTATGCCTTGCTTTGCTATGCTTCTTGTTGTGTTTTAAAGACAATTTCTTATTGTCTTTGTTACATGTTTTGTTGATTGTTTTGCCAACATCAAAATAGGGGGAAATTGTTAGTACCTTGGTTTAGATTTTGATGTGTGCAAAACAATGTGTTTATATTGACAATTTGATCTAACACTTGTATTGAGGAAATTGGTGTTTGAAAAATATAGTTGTAAGTGAAGTCCGCAGCTGTGTATTTGATCAATCTACAGCCAGACATGACCCTACAGCTGCAAGGTTTCTCTACAGCCAATTTTTGATATTGACAGGACTCTACAACTGCAAGGTTGAAAGACTCTACTGCTGCAAAGAACCGTTTCAAGAGATGGTACAAGTCAGAGATTAATTAAAGATTATGAAGACCCTTAAGCACTATTAGTGTAGCTCTCAAGCACTCACTAAACTGTACTTAAGTGGAGTTTATTTCTAAAGAATCTGGAGGATAATGAAGATTAGTTACAAGGAGGCCAGAATTCTGAAGAAAACGACATAATACGTTCAGTACTATCCTGTGTGAAGGATGAGGACCACCTCACAAATGCCAATAGAGAGAGAGGAGCCTTATTTGAAATTAAAATTTGAAATTTCTAACGGATAAGTCACACCACTCAATCTATAAATAGAAGAAGTCCCCAGAGGAAGCAATAACAACAACACTGCGCATACAAGCATTCAACCTAAGCAAGTCTACAGCCAGCATATTCTGAGAGAGAGCTTTTCTTGTTTTAATCTTTGTGATACATAGGATAGTTGGTTAGGATTTTCTTAGCAAGAATCACACCTTTTGTTGTTGTTCCCTCACCCACTTTATATTTCTACTTAGTGAAGATATCTCTTTGTGAGGATTTTGTAAAACTCTTTGTGAGTTATATTCTGAGTGAATAGGGTAGTTTATCTCTTTTTAGAATAGGAATCTGAGTGAACCTAGTTCTCAGGGGGAACTACTTGTACTGATCTTAGTGATAATATCTTAGTGAATTTGGCACCTAAATGGTGTAAGAGTGGATGTAGGTTGTCTTTTTATAGACACTGAACCACTATAAACCTGGTCTATTTACTTTCTGTTGTTTAAATTCTTGTTTTGCATATTTAATTTCCTTGTTACATTCATCATTGTTTTGAAACTTGAAGTGCATAAAACCTTGTGATTTTTTCACACAAGAAAAACTGACTCTACAGTTGTAGACTTCTCTAAGTCACTCAGCTGTTACGTTTGTTTATATTATTTTTCATTAACACTCACTTTATTCCTCTGCACATTAGAGTAATTTCTATACAATTTTAAATTGTGAGAACTCCTCTGATATTTTTTTTTTCTACAAGTGATTGTTTATTTTGCAAAGTTTTGAACTCTGCAGCTGTAGACATGTTAGTCTACAGTTGTAACCTTTGTGGTCCTGTTTCTAAAACTCTTGTAGACTTGTTATTTTAAACTTGAAAAAGGGCTACTGTATGGTTCTAGAATCTATCCTTTTGAAAAGTTTGAAAATTTGATTTTAGACTCAAGGTCTATTCACCCCCCCCCCCTCTAGACCTTGACCACTTTAAGGGACCAACAGTGGGCATGGCTCGCGTCCGAGCGGCCGCTTTCAGCCATCCGAGCAGGCTCTTTGCACGTGGTCGAGTGCAGCACCTATGGTGAGCAATCTTGACCATTCTTCTTATTTCAGCCACACTTTCTTCCTACACCTTTGTACACCATTTTCCACACACAAACACACATATTTTACACCACATTCTTGCACACACACTCATCCAAAAACACATGAGAAGAAGAGAGGAAATTCTGGGAATTCAAGCTCTACATTTCTACTCTTCACTTCCTTCCGTAGGTATATTTTCTATACTCCCTTCTTACTTATGCTTGATACTTGCTTCATTTTCCTCATGTTAGTTTCTTCTTTTGTAGATTGCTATTTTGAGCTTATGTGTTGATTCTTGTTGTATTGTGCTCCATTTTTTGCATTGCATGATCGTTTCTCCACTCTTTGCCAAACTTTTTAGACCCTTGGTTCAAAAAAGTTTGGGGGGTGTGTTCGTTTCGTAAATCTCATTGCAATGCTATGTTTATGTTGATTCTTAGTGTTTCTATTATGTTCTGGACTATATGCTTAGGATGAGGCCTTGTTTTGCTTGTTGATTTTTTAGATTAGTGTTGTTGGGAAATCCCTTATGTTTTGATGCCATTAAAACCAGATGATCTTGGGAGGTCAGCTGATCAGCTGAGGTCAGATCAGCTAAGGATGGTCAGCTTAGGTGAAGGTCAGCTGAGGTGCTAGATATCAACTGATGTCAGGTCAGCTGATGTCAGATCAGCTGATGTCAGATCAGCTGAGGTCTAGGTCAGCTAATGTCAGACCAGCTGAGGTGCCGAAATTAGACGAGGACAAAATCAGCAGAGGAGCACCCAGATCAGCTGAGACACGTTCAGGACAGCTATGACTCAACATACCAGCTGAGCCCTGAACATATCAGACGAGGACCACCAACAGCAGCTGAGGTCGTCTGAAGCTGTTGCATAGAAGATCTATTTACAGAAAGTCAATCATGTCAAGGGGACAAGATCACAGCAACAAGATTTCCAGAATCATAGGAAATCAATCAAGTTTAATTAGATTGAAGATCAAAGCCAAGATGGAAAGATATCAATCTAGAGATCAAGAATCAATCAAGCCAAGATGGAAAGATATCAACCTGGAGATCAAGAATCAATCAATCATTCTGATTGATTGATTACATATTTATAGGGATTTCAAATCCTAGTCAACTCTAACGGCTAGTTTTTTATACCTATAAATATGAGTACAAGAGAGAAAAATAACATCGATCCTACACGCGATTACACTAGCAGATAGGCTGCACTTTTTCCTCTGTACACAAACATACCCATTATACTTTATTATTCATTTGTAAGACTTTGTAGAAGTCGATCAGTTAGTTGCAAGGTTGTTTGCACTAACAAGAGTTGTAAGAGAGATTTCTCTTGAAAGTTGTAAGGGAGTAAGTAAGTGAGTAAGAGAGCCCCTCAACTCCAAGTTGGATTGAGGAGAGTGGATGTAGGACAGTTGGTCCGAACCACTATAAATCTTGTGTTTTTATTTGCCTTATTTAATTGCTCCAACTTGTTGCACTAAAGATTAAAAAGGTTTTTCTAATTAAAAAGGATTTAACTAAAAACGTTTCCGCACACTAAGATCACTGCACACTCAGCTGATTGTATAGTCAGCTGTTTTCAAAACAAGAAGACTCAAAGTCTTCTTTAGGGACCAACAAGTGTTGTCTTGAGTAGTGAATGCGTGAGATATGTTTATTGTTGTGTGGATGAGTTGAAAGTCATGAAAGGTGTAATGGACTTATTTCTTGATTCTTGTCTTATCTTTGATACTTTTGATTCTATGATTCTTGAGATTTCAATGATATGAGCACTGTTGATATGATATGAGTCTTGATCGAACCATTACCCGTGAGATTTGAGCTTTTGATGCCCGTTTCAATCTTGAACGGATGATATTCTTTGATGTGAGTTCCACACACGTACATTTTACTCTAGAACTTGGCTTTGGTCTTATTTGAGGCTACACTAGACATTGAGTTCACATGATATGATTTGAGGCATTTCTTTAATCTATTTTGAGTCACTTTGCCCTATGAGCCTACCATTGATATTATTATCCAGTGCTCACCATTTTTTTCCTTTAGACCTTTCCTTTGGCGAACCACACTTTAAGCCATTTTCCTTCCTTTTTGAAACTCTCTTGTCCCTATGATTAGTAGAGTGAAAAGAAGGAAGGAAGGTTGGTGATTTAATGAAGAACTTGGTGGCCTTAGTTGAAAGATATTCAAGTATGCATGGATTGATGTGAAAAGAAGGTTCAAAGGGAAGTGCTTGCAAGGAATAAGAAAAAGGTTAACTTTTTACAAAAATTTGGTCAAGTTTAACTTTAGTGTTGTGAGTATGATAACAACTCATAAAAAGGGAGGAATGATTTTTGAAAGTGTGATTTTAAAACAACAATTAAGAATCTAAACATCATTATTAAACACTAAAACAAGAGAATTGAATGAAAACTTACCAAATATAGATGAATGGAAATACAAGCTACAAACCTCTAAATGCTAAGTCTTGATCCAAAACTCAAAATCATAAATCAAACTGCAGAAACGTAGGAAATTCAATGGAGATTACAATACAAAAAAAGGATTAAGAATCTAAAGGCTAGATTAAAAGTTATTGAAGATTGAAGATAGAAAATTAACTTCTAATCTAATTGGTAACTACCTAATTCTCTCTCTAAACTAATATAAGAAAATGAAATAATGAGAGAATGCTTGAAAATCTGATCCTTGAGGTATTTATAGTGCCCACAATGCTTAGACCAATGTGCTCTTCATTAAACGCGCAAAAGGACGAAGATACCCATAATGATGTGGAAAAAACATGAAGGCACGCGAGCAGCCTGGTCACGTGCTTGGTCACGCACTGGTTAAGCACGCGAGCCAAAACGTGGGCGCGTGAGCTGCAACTGAGAGGCGCGCAACCAACTTGTTTTCTTCATATCTTGAGCTCTAGAACTCCAATTGACTCGATTCTTTTTGCGTTGCGACCCTATCTTCTAGATCTTTAAAATGGTATATCATTTGCACCATTTGGATTGATTTAATAAATCTGAAATTTATCAAACTTGCTCATCTCTTCACCTTTTTGCTTCATTTTTCCTATAAACACAACTTTCTTGCCAAAAAGGGGTCAATAACACAAAGTATAGCATATTAGTGTCAAATATGAACATAAACCAATAAATATCACATCAAAATGGATGCAAAATGATGCAATTATGACCCTAATCACACCCCCAAACTAGATTGTTGCATGACCTCGAGCAACGAAGCAATAAGATAGGGGAATAATTGTATCAATGAAGCATCGAGCACACTATCAAATGCCATGGAAATATTACTCAATATCATG
>JAPKLY010002306.1:4957-26574 GCA_026898435.1 Prunella vulgaris | reverse complement strand
ATCGCAACGTAATTTACATCGGTTGCCATCTATATTCCCGATGTAAACCTTCGACTAGTCTATTACAGGAATTACAGAATTCTAGTCTATTGGTAGAACTTCTTTAGGTGTGCCGAGCTCCAGGTGTATGAAGAAGCTTTGCCCTCTGCGTCTTCTAGATCATAGGTACCGTTTGGCCAAGCTGTAGTGACTCGGAATGGTCCTTCCCAATTTGAACCGAATACACCTGGTGGGGCCATCAATTTCTTTTTCAACACCAGGTCGCCGACCCTGAACTTTCGGTCTCGGACCTGCGAGTTGTAATATTTTTCCGCTCTACGCTTGTAGGTGGCGTTTTTCATTTCTGATGAAGCTCTGGTTTCTTCGATCAGATCCTTTTCTATTGCCAAGGCTTCATCATTCTTTTCCTCATCATACCCCACCACCTTCCAAGTCTTGTTCTGGATCTCTACCGGGACCACGACTTCAGTCCCGAAGGCTAGGGCAAACGGGGTCTCCCCGGTACTGGCCCTATAGGAAGTTCTGTAAGACCATAGGACCTCCGGGAGTTCGTCTGCCCAGCTTCCTTTCTTTTCCTCGAGGCGGAGCTTTAATATGTGTTTCAAGACCTTATTTACCGCCTCAACCTGGCCATTCGACTGGGGGTGATATGGAGTTGAGTAGTGCTTCTTGATGTTCCATGAACTGCAGAAGTCCCTCAACTTCTGTCCGTCGAACTGCCTTCCATTATCAGTGATGACCGACTGCGGGAGTCCAAACCTGCAGATCAGGTTTTTCCAAATGAAGCCGATCATCCTTTCCTGGGTTATGGTTGTGAGAGCTTCGGCCTCAGCCCACTTAGTGTAGTAGTCCACTGCCACGACAGCGAACTTTACACCGCCTCTACCAGGTGGAAATGGGCCGATCAAGTCGATACCCCATTTCGCAAAAGGCCATGGGCTGAAAACCGACTTAAGCTGGTTGGCCGGGGAGTGGATGTTAGGTGCAAAAAGTTGGCACTTCCGACACCTTCGAGCGAAGCTGATGGCATCTTTGCGAAGAGTGGGCCAGTAGTAGCCCTGTCTGATCGTTTTATATGCCAATGCTTGCCCCCCAGTGTGGCTCCCACAAATCCCTTCGTGAATTTCTTCTAACACTTCGGACCCCTGCTTCTTAGTTAGGCATTTGAGTAGAGGCAGAGAGAATCCACGTTTATAAAGTTGGCCATCCAGTAGCGTATACCTGGCAGCCTGCTTTGCTAACCGGCTAGCTTCCCAGGTGTCTACGGGGGTTGTTCCGTCAGTTAAATATTTTCGGATTGGGGTGCACCAATCTTCACTATCTTCATTATCCTCCTGCCCCCCACTCGAGGTTTGATTTACTTTGTAGTCGAACGTCGAGGGGTTTTTCAGTGTGGTGATCACAACCTCCGTGAATTCGGTTTCGCCGTTGCTAGTAGCTAGCCGGGCTAAAGCATCTGCTTGTGTGTTTTCTAGCCGCGGTATTTGATTGATGTAAACTTGTGTAAACATCGAGATCAGATGCGCGGCTATCTTCTGGTAGATCATCATCTGCTGATCTTTTGCTTCAAATTCCCCCCGGACTTGGGATATTATTAGCTGGGAATCTCCAAAAATTTGAAGATTGGTCGCCCCCACAGCTAATGATAACCTAAGTCCTGCTATTAACGCTTCGTATTCCGCCTCGTTATTGGTTGCTCGAAAGCCAAACCAAATTGCGGAGGTGAAGACTTGTCTGTCGGGGCTGATCAGGACTACGCCGGCGCCTGCTGCTATGCTAGTCGATGATCCGTCCATGTAGAGATGCCACGGAGCTATACGCCCCCTCGTCGGATCTTGTGGGAAAGTTAGCTCGACGATGAAGTCGGCCAGTGCTTGACCCTTGATCGCTGTTTGGGGTGCGTAAGTTATACCGTATTGGCTGATCTCCAGTGACCATTTCAGCAGGCGGCCGGCAGTGTCCGGGCGCTGTAGTATTTGACGCAGCGGGAACGTTGTCAGCACCTCCACCGGATGGTCAAAGAAGTAAGGCCTCAATTTTCTGACACTCATCACTAGTGCATAAGCCAGCTTCTCTGTTGGGGTGTACCGCCGCTCAGCTTCATGTAAGACTTGGCTCACATAGTACACTGGGAGATGTGTTTTTGCTTCTTCTCGGATCAGGACGGAGCTGATGGCCACCTCCGACGCGGCTAGATACAGATACAGCTTCTCTCCAGGTATTGGCTTTGACAGAATCTGTGTGTCCGCCAGGTATGTTTTGATGTCTTCGAAGGCTCGTTGGCATTCAGTTGTCCAGACGAAGTGGTTTTTGAGGTGGAGCTCGTTGGCTTTGGCCGCCTCTTTGTACCTACGTGTGTTTGCTTTAATTGCCTCGAAAAATGGATGATTTCTATCGCCGGACCTGGAGATAAATCTGTTAAGGGCCGCCATGCATCCAGTTAGCCTTTGAATTTTTTGGATGGAGTCGGGGTTCTCCATTTCAATTATACATTGAACTTGTGCCGGGTTGACCTCGATTCCCCGCTGGCTAACTAGGTGCCCCAGGAACTTCCCCGAGTGTACGCCGAAGCTGGTCTTTTTGGGGTTCAACTTCATGTTGTAGTGTCGCAGTATGTCGAAGGTTTGTTTCAGGTGGTCCAGGTGGTCCTCCTTTCTCAAACTCTTGACAACTATGTCATCCACGTACACCTCCATGGATTCGCCAATGTGTTGGTCAAACATTTTGTTCACCAATCTTTGGTAGGTAGCTCCGGCGTTGATGAGTCCGAACGACATTCTTTCCCAGCAGTACATGTTCTTGTTGGTATAGAACGCCGTGTGTTCCTGATCTTCCGGGTGCAGAGCTATCTGATGATAGCCAGCAAAAGCGTCCATGAATGTCATCATTTCATGGCCTGCAGTGCTGTCCACCAGCTGGTCAATGTGAGGTAGTGGGAAGTTGTCCTTCGGGCATGCTTTATTCAGGTCCGTGAAATCAATGCAGAGTCGCCAAGTCCCGTTGTGTTTCTTCACCAGGACGGGGTTCGCGACCCACTGCGGACACAAAGCCTCCTTGATGAGTTGGTTGTCTAACAACTTTTCCACCTCAACTGCTAGAGCTGCGTACTTGTCCGGTCCATATTTTCTTCGCTTCTGGCGCACGGGTCTTTTCGTCGGATCTACGTTAAGTCTGTGGCAAGCATGTTCCAACGGGATCCCCGTCATGTCTTCATGGGACCAGGCAAATACGTCCAGGTTGGACATCAAAAATAGCTCCATCCTCGACCGGTACGGTTCGGGTAACTCAGAACCGACGTAGAGTTCTAAGTTCCTTTCCGGGTCCACCGGGAGTGCCGTCAACTCCTCCACGGGGGTTGTTTTTCTCTTCTGATATTTCCACCTCGGGTCGTTGATGAGTTCGTCCCACTCCTCATGTGACATCCGTGCAGGCTCGTGGCCTATGCGCGGTTCGAGGTTTTCGGGTTGGCTTTCAGCTTGGGCGAGCTCATCAGCTGTGGACTCTTCCGGTGGTCTGTCAGCTTGGGGTAGTATGGTGACTCGAGGAATTGGGTCAACGTCCATGGGCGTTGATTCTTGACCTCCCGCAGGTCCTCCACCTGGTGCCTCATTCTCCTTTGGTGTCGATTGTGTGTTCGGCATAGGTCCAACACCTTGGTTGATTTGAATGTCCTCTTCGAGGATGTGGACTTGCGTAACGGACCTCTTGACCCGACTATCTTTGATTTGAAGTAAACACTCTCGAGCCTTTTTCTGATCACCTTTTATAGTTCCAGAACCCTTCGGGGTTGGAAATTTTAAACAGTAGTAGTAGGTCGAACACGCCGCTCTGAATTCATTAATAAAAGGGCGGCCAAGGAACCCGTTGTAGGAGGACTGCTGGTCGACAATTAGGAAATCTATGAGCCTAGTCAGTCTCCTTGCGGGATCCTCAGTCGATACAAGTTGGACGCTCAACCTTACACTACCTAGGGGGACGGTTACAGCCTCTCCGAACCCCACTATTCTAGCATTGCTGGGTTCCAGGTACGACTCAAAGTCACCCAAGGCATCCAAGGTGGATTTGAAGAGAATGTTGGTGAATGCGCCGGTGTCTACAAGCAGCCTGTGAACTCGGACGTTCATGATGTCGGCGGTTATCACTAATGAGTCGTTATGGGGCATCAATACCCCCTCCAGGTCCGCAGAAGAAAATGTTAGCTCGTCAATGAGCTGCGAGGTGGACCTGGGGCCGGAGCTGCCTTCCTGGACTTGATTTATGGCCCGGATCTCAGCCTTCCTCTTTCTCCTAGATATGGAGAATCCTCCGTCCCGGAGGCCTCCCGCGGCTCCAATCTCCTCCTCAAGAACCAAGAGTTCCCGAGTCGGCTCCATATTTTGCTGAGGTTGGGGTGGTGCTCTCCGTCTGTGATGGGGGCCAGGTTGGTCCCCCTCATCCTCTTCGTCATCGGAGGTGGCCCTCCTCTCGAACCTTGGTCTCTTGGCTGGGGCCTTCTTCACGAACTCGGCCAATTTCCCCTCCTCGTAAAATTTCCAGAGTTGCTTGAGGAGATCGCGACACTCGCTGGTGAAGTGGCCGATGGCCTGATGGTAGGCACAGAATTTGTTGGGGTTGAGTTTCGTGCGGTCCTGGCGGATCCGCCTCGGCTCCTCCAGCATGGCCTTGTTTTGGACGGCAGTGAAGACGTGGTCGACGGGGACTGCGAGGACCTGGTTGAGCTTTTCTTTGAACTCGTCTCCCTCGCCGAAGGCCTTTAAGTTCCGGGGGGCTTTGTAGGTGCCCCCAGACTTCTTCCCGTAGGACTTCTTCTCCTCGTGGGCACCAACTTCTTTCAGTAGTGCCTCCTGCATAGCCACATACACCCCCGCTTTATGGCGGAATTTGCTATAAGTGTTGGGACATGCGAGGTGCATTTCCTTCCAGAGGTCGGTGCCCCTCCTGAGTCCGCCCATTGCTGCGACAACCTTAGTGTCGTCGCTTACCGGCTCGCCTTCCAGCAGAATCTTGTCGAACCTTTCCAGGTACTGCTGGTCGGTTTCATTCTCGCCTTGATGGATGTTGGCGAGTCGGTGCTTCTGGGTAAGGTAAGATCCAAACCCAGAGAAGTGGGCCAGAAACTCCCGCGAGAGTTGGCCAAATGAGCAGATTGACCCCGGGGCAAGTGAGGAGAACCAACGGTGAGCTCGATCCCCTAGGGTCAACGGGAAATTTCGGCATTGGGTGGAGTCTGTGGCACCGACAGAAATCATGAAATCCGCATACTTGGCCAGATGGACTTTTGGGTCTGATTCTCCTTCGTACGCGGACATTACCGGAAACTGGATTTTCTTCTGGACCGGTGCGCGGAGGATGGCAGGTGCCAATGGAGAGGTGGGGAGAGTCGTGGCGTCAGGTCCACCAGACTTAGCTGCTACCTGTACTTGCAGCATTTCAACGGCCTTTTTCAGTGAGGCCAGCTCGTCATCACGGGTTACCTCCGGCGGAGGGTGCTCAAAGGTCGTGCGTCTCACGGACGCACGTCCCTGAGGTGCCTCACTCTGGGGTGACCTCTCAGTGACGGGCTGGAATTGGTGTCCGCCGTGGGGGCCTAGCCGGTCAGTGGCGGGCCTCCTTAGCCTTTCGTGGGCTGACCTGCGCGGCTGCTGGTCAGAGTCCCCCTGGGACGCAGCTGGGGCTGCCGCACGCTCATTTTCTTCGTATCTCGGGCCCAGGCGACCTTGGAGGACTTCCCTCCTCTGAGATTGGTGGGTGCCAGACGCCCCGGTGTAGGCCGGCTCCTTTCCAGTGTAAGGAGCGGGACCCTCCTCCCCCATTTTGGCTTTACCGGTCCTCCCCCTGCGCTGGCGAGCTTGTGTCGAGCTCGCCTCCTGCTCGGTGGGAAGTACGCTGTAGTCTCCCCTGGTTTGGGTGCCCTGGGTGGGCCTGGTCTGCTCCCTGGTTTCGGCGGCTGGAGCTCGCCTCGGTACTAGGGCGAGCTCGTCCTGTTGTCGCTGCTGCAATCTTTGAAGTGTCGCGATGGTGCGTCGGAGCTCGTCAGGATTGCTGACCAAGTCCCTCAGAGCGGGAGCTAAGTCTTCCTGGGTCGCCGCAGTTCGCTGAGGTCGCGGGGCTGCGGGGCTTTTCTGGCGAGGCGGTTGTGATGTCTCCACCATCTGGTGTGAGGTCTCCACCTCGACCTGGTTTTGATTGCCCCCTCTAGACCTTCCCGCAATTGCGGAGGTCTGTCCCTTGACGGCTCGAGTGTTGGCCATTTTCGGGTTTCGGAGGGGGTAACTCGCTGAGGGGCGACGAAGTGGAGGGAGGTCGCCGGGGTGATGGAGGTCGCCTGGATGGTTATCGTCCAGCTTAGGTGGAGCTGTGCAAGTTTTCGTCTAGCCTTGCGTGTGATGAATTGTCCGGAATTCGGTTTATTCGTATATACGCGCGCGTTTGAAAACTTGTTCCGGACCGATTTTGTGAAATCCAAAAATTCGGGTTTTTGTCCAGAAATCGGGATTCTTTGTTCAGGGGATGAAGATGTGTGTGTATCTTCAAGTGTTCTTGAGTTTTGTCAAGAACATCTTCAAATCTTCAACGAACCCTAATTTTTGTTCTTGAATATTTCTTAATTTTCAGGTTTAAAGTTCGCGCCCTTCCTCTAGCGCCAAATTGTTGATAGAATTTATTAACAGTGTTTGTTTATGTGGCTTTACATCATGTTAATCCTACCAAACAATAATCCAAGAATTAGTGTTCTTGGATGTAAAATATGAGGAGGGAGAGTGGAGAGTTTAGAGAGAGAAATATCGCAAGAATAGTAGTATTGATTTTCAGAATTGTCAGAATTGTGTGAATAGTACAAGAGAGGCCTTATTTATAGGTGTGCGAGTGTGAGACGGCACCTTACGAGCCTATATGGCTTCCGGTGTTGACGAGGGTCCGTAACCCTCGTCCTGGTCCCTTACACTGCTACCTATGTTGTGCCTCGTCCTACTACTATGCCTTAGACTAGATGGGCCTCATTAAAAACCTCGCCGTAAACCATCCTTGTGGATAAACCGGACGGAGGGAAAAAGAGCACACCATCAGAGTTCTACTCGACTGATAGGCGAGCTCGTCGGTGAGCTTCGGAGATGAGTCTAGGCAATTTGGGCGAGCTCCATGGCGAGCTCTGGTGCCTTGTGTGGCCCACGGACGTTATGCGATGATGGAGCTCGGCGAGACCATCCCAGGGATAAATGGCGAGCTCTGAGCGAGCTCCGCTAGTAGGTTACCTCCATGTGGGCGACCTCCGCATCTTCCAGGATCCCGGTGGGTCCTGGCGACCTGTTAAGTTCGCCATATCAACAATTTTCTTAACAATTTCACCCTCATATAATTTTTCTAGGAAACTAATAGAGCAAATACTAATAAATAATTAATATATAATGAAAATTAATATTTTATAATAATATAATTATCACCCCTTAATAAATGTAAAAAATTTATACGAGATTATTCCATATTAAGAGATGATAAAATAAAATGGTGATATGATTAAAATAAAATGTGACAATATTTAAAAAATGATAGATGTTTTAACAAAAATATTGTCATCTCTAACAATATTTAATATTTTAAAATTAATTATTATAAATTATTTCAATATAAAACACGCACTTTCATTATCATCTCTAATAATTGAGGCCGATAGGCGTTCCATAGTTGATGCGTCGCATCAGCTCTAATAAAGTATTAGCTATGAAATATATAATGACAAGACCAAAGCACCGACTGCCGACCAATCATTCATAGTGGAGTGCGGTATGCATATCTTAATCTTATAAAAGATAATCATATTTTGTGAAGGTCATATTAATTATAAATAAATATATATATTTCCCTTATAAAATAGTTTTAAATTAAAAAAATTACTCTCTCCGTTCATGAAAATTAGTCCACGTTTCCTTAAATAGCCGTCCACAATAAATAGTTTATCTACCCAAAAAGGAAAATTTACAATTATTATTTATATTTTTTTATACACATATACTCATTTTTACACATTACATCAAATATTTTATTAATAATTAATACTTTTTTATATTAATACACTCACTTTTATATATTAATATTAATTTTTTTTAATAACTGTGCACAAATGAGATAGATTAATTATGATGGACTACATGCATCGTTTTCCAAAAGCTTCGTCTCATATATAAAATAGATTGAGTGCAAAGGTGCGGTGCATTTAAAACGAAAGGGTAGTATTTAATTTGATGAGAGAGAAAGAGAAGATGAGATGAAGAGAGGGAGAGAGAGGGGAGTCCGCAGATTCTGTCTCAAAGGTTGGTTTTTGTTGTAATATTGAGAGGAAAGCGTAAAGCATAAAAGTAAATGGACAATATTGATGACCCAGTTCGTCACAAAGTGACTACGTCTGGGGGCGACCAAGCCAGGAGATTATACTATTAAGAACTGCCGTTACAATGAAATGAATAGAATGTGTAGAGTACAAGGGAATGATATAGTATAAATAGAGTACCCAACCCTAAGTCTTGTGGGCCTAAAGCCCACTGGATATATTCCTAATATTATATCCATTAATATAATAATATATTTCCATATATTATAACACTCCCCCTTGGATATAATATGACAAGGAAGAATGCAAGTGCTACCAAGTGGAGTGTTACAAATGGCCTCGAGGATACAATCATCAGGATTGTTTAACATTTGTTACTCCCCCTGAAGATAACAACCTTCCAAGTCGACGCATCCCGATTCCATGTACGTACTTTTCAAAAGTCGAAGTAGGAAGGGATTTAGTGAACAAATCAGCTAGATTGTCACTTGAGCGTACTTGTTTTATCGTGATCTCACCACTCTTCTGGAGTTCGTGAGGATAAAAGAATTTTGGGGATATATGCTTCGTCAAGTTCCCTTTGACATAGCCGTTGCTCATTTGTGCAATACATGCAGCATTATCTTCTTAGATAATTGATGGGCTTAAGTCAATAGAAGGGATACCACACGAATCGTGAATGTGTTTTATAAGGGACTTTAACCACACACATTCTCGTGCAGTTTCGTACAGAGCTATGATCTCTGAGTGGTTTGACGATGTGGTCACCAAAGTTTGTTTGACAGATCTCCATGAAATGGCAGTTCCACCACAGAGGAAAACATAACCCGTTTGCGATTTCGCATTATGGGGATCAGATAGATAACCAGCATCAGCATAACCTATAAGTGTGTTGTCTTGGTTTCTTTGATAGAAAAGACCAAGATCTTGTGAACCTTGAAGATATCGTAAGATATGTTTCACACCATTCCAATGTCTCCTCGTATGGGAGGCACTGAACCTTGCAAGTAGATTGACTGCAAAGGCAATATCGGGCCTAGTGCAGTTTGCAAGATAGAGCAGTGCACCAATTGCACTTAGATATGGAACTTCAGGTCCCAATAGCTCTTCGGTATCTTCTTTAGGTCTGAATGGGTCCTTTTCCAAATCAAGGGAACGGACAGACATTGGAGTGCTTAAGGGATGAGATTTATCCATGTGGAATCTCTCCAACACTTTCCTTAGGTAAGCTGATTGGTGTATCAGTATTCCTTCAGGGAAATGCTCGATCTGCAGGCCGAGACAGAACTTGGTTTTACCCAAAGTTTTCATTTCAAATTCAGTTTTTAAGATTGAACTTGCTTCTTCAATCTCTTTCCTTGTTCCGATAATGTTTAGATCATCCACATACACCGAGATGATGCAAAAACCATTAAGGGATTTCTTAGTAAAGACACAAGGAAAAGACTCGTTATTTACGTATTCCTTCTTCAGGAGGAATTCGCTTAGTCGATTATACCACATACGACCTGACTGTTTTAAGCCATATAACGAGTGTTGCAACTTAATGCTGAACATACTACGATGTTCGTTATTCCTCATTTGGGGAATAGTTAATCCATCAGGGATTTTCATATAGATGTCAGAATCTAATGATCGGTATAAATATGCGGTAATTATGTCCATTAACTGCGTTTAACTGCCAGGGATATATGGCGGAACTTTATAATATTAACAACAGGAGTATTTGTTTGATCACATCAAACTCAATAATGGGTCACTGCGAAAAAACCCTTAAGCTGTTAATCTCGCTTTGTATCTCTCAACTTCATTTTGTTTCGTATTAATACCCATTTATATCCTTCAGGGATAAAATATTTAGGGGGTATGTACGATAGAACAAAACAGTTTATTTTGCGAGTCTAGCTCTTCCATATTTGCTTCTTTCTATTGCATCTAATCAAATTTAGATACTGGTACCAGATTTTAGAAAGAGCAACTATGGGTACGAAGATGTTGTCGACAACAGTGATATGTTTGTCTCCTGTATTTATTTAAGATTCATGTAAACCAGATCTTGATCATTTCCCATTGATCTGGGTGTTCCGCAATCCTAGTATTTTGATTGCTATGTGCACGTGCTTTTTACTAGGATTTCTCGTCTTCAGGACGAATCTCTTCAGGAGATTTCATGAGTAACTGAATATATTATTAGCATTAATATACCATGGTTTTGTGTAAGGAGGTTCATTACTCTTCTGGCGTATAGGGGCATCCTTAACTATTCACAGTCACTTCATTTATAATCAGTAATGCATTTGATAATGCATCTGGCAGATTACTTGCTGATTATTGCAAGTTTATTTTCTTTTGAACTTCTGGTTCAAGTTTGATTTGTGCGTGGGCCTAAGTATTGAAGATCTTTTGTGTTCCACATAATTTCACGGCATTTATTAATTGTGGTATTTTTCTCTCCCCCTAAGGCCGGAAATAGATCTTCGTCGAATGTGCAGTCAGCGAAAGGGGCTGTAAACTGATCCCCAGTTAAAGGCTCGAGGTATTTAAGTATTGTGAGAGATACAAAATTAATGTAAATACCGAGTTTCCTTTGTGGGCCCATAGATGTTCGCTTAGGTGGTGGTATTGGAACATACACTGCACAATCGAATGTTCGCAGATGGGAAATGTTAGGTTCATTTCCACGCACGAGTTGAATAGGGGAATATTCATGATATGCAGTTGGTCGGAATTGGATTAGTGATGATGCATGTAAGATTGCATGCCCCCAACATGAAACAGGTAAGTTCGTTTTTTATAGTAGCGGTCTAGCGATTAATTTAAGACGTCTAATTAATGATTCAGCTGGACCATTTTGAGTATGAACATGAGGGACCGAATGCTCCACTTTGATTCCCAATGCCAAGCAACAATCATCAAATGCCTTATAGGTGAATTCACCGGCATTGTCCATGCGTATGGATTTGATTGGATGATCTGGGAATTGTGATATCAACAGGATAATCTGAGCAATAAGCTTTGCAAAAGCAGTATTGCGAGTGGATAGCATGGTGACATAAGTCCACCGAGTGGATGCATCTATTAGGACCATAAAGTACTGAAATGGTCCGGATACAGGATGTCGGTCCACAAATATCTCCTTGAATCCGCTCAAGGAATTTAGGAGATTTAGTTCTTACTTTACTACTAGAAGGACGAATTATGAGTTTACCCTTTGTGCAAGCATCACATATGTATTCATTAACAGAAGGGATTCTGTTGTGTGTTATGTTATGGCCAGATGAATTACATAGAATCCGACGCATCATGGATTGTTCTGGATGTTTTAACCGCTCATGCCATAGTTTGAAAGAGTTTGGATCATTAAATTTTAGATTAAGAGCTATATGGAGATTTGAGGGTCTGATGTATGTGTAATACAAGCCAGACGAGAAAGATGGAAGTTTTTCGACGATGTGTTTACGACAATTTAAATAGTGAGTCATCAACAGATATTCACTATTGTCCTCAGTATTTGTTTCAATGTGATAGTCATTCTGTCGAATGTCTTTGAAACTGAGGAGGGTACGCTTTGATTGTGAAAACAATAAAGCATTTTCGATTATTAATTCGGTACCCATAGGTAGAATGATCGAGGCTCTTCCGGAGCTAACGATTTGTATGTCGTCATCGGAAATAGTAGTTACACTTCCTTTCTTTTCGGTTAATGTTTGGAAAAATTGTCTATCTTTTAAGATAATATGTGTAGTAGCACTATCTACTAAGCACAAAACATTAATCTCCATAAGCACTTAAGTGTATGTTTGGATACGTTTAGATATGAGGAATGCTAAGGAGAGCCAAGATTACAGACGCTGATTGATCAGCCGCACAAGGGATCACTTAGGTCCTACTTTCTCAAAAACGTATTAAATTTTGTAGTCAATAGTCATATGTTCACCCAAGAGGTCATCCTTTGTCTATGACAAAGCCTGCTTTGGGCAGGTCAGTGTGGTGTGTTTCACCGTGATGAGCCTTCCTATTTTTGTCTTTTAGCATACGTTGATACGCCTCCACCAAATATTTTGGTATACGACACGAGCGAGACCAATGGTCGTCGCATCCACACTTGTGACAGACTTGTTTGTTCTGTGCACGTGAGCTCGATAGTTGATCTTGAGGTGCATTATTATCAGTTGCACTATGTTGTGCATTGTTGCGACCTCGACCTCTTCCCCTACCACGGCCTCGACTTCGGGTCGATCCGCGTTCCCCAGTCGCCTCATTTCCTTTTCCACGTTTACGGCCTCTAGAGTTCCTCCGAGTAGCATGTGCTTCAGGCACAACTTGTGAGCCAACCAGTCTAATATTGTGATTTTTCATCAACAATTGGTTGTGCTTTTCTGCAACTAAAAGTGCAGAAATGAGCTCGGAGTGTGATTGATACTCTTTGGCCCTGTACTGCAGCTGGAGTACAAGATTAATAGCGTGGAAAGTGGAAATTTTTTCAATTAACTGATCAACAGTTATTGTTTCTTTACACAGCTTTAGCTGAGAAACTATGCGATGTAGGGCGGAGTTGTACTCCGTTACAGACTTGAAGTTTTGGAAAACGAAGTGTTATCCATTCATGTCTGGTTTCGGGGAGGATCACATTTTGTTATTGTTGGAATCATCCTGGAGGGATTTCCACAACGTCAATGGATCTTTTTCAGTGAGGTATTCGTTCTTAAGATCTTTGTAAAGATGATGTCTTAAGAAGATTAGAGCTTGTGCCATTTGGGCAGGAGTGGATTTAGATGGTTGTCTAGTTGTGTCGGTAAAGTCTTTAAAGACAAGGTGGGTTTCAACGTTGAGAGCCCATGTCAAATAGTTATGGCAATCAAGTGCCAATTAATCGAATTCACATTTAGTGATGTTTGACATGTTTTTGCTACAACAATTAATAAATGGAAATTTATTAAAAATTAGTTGTTTGTAGCATTTAATAATTAAGGCTCAATCATAAAAATGCTAAGACAAAAATTAATAATTAATTATAGGGGGTATAAATATTTTTGGGTGTATGACTTTTATGAGACATTTATTAATGGGACTTGAACCCAAAAATAATTATTGAATAAGGCCTTAAAAAAAATTTGATGATTTAGGCTTCATAATACCATTATGAATTTTATTAATGGGACAACGGGCCCAAAAATAATTGTTAGGATCCAAATTAATTAGGATCAACTAAATAAAATGCCCAATCAATTAAATTAGAAAAAATGGCCAAGTAAATTGTTTTTTTTTTTTTTTTTATTATAAGATGGGCTCGGCCCAATTCAAGTTAAAAAGCAATGGCCCAATTTCAGAATTAAAAGGGCACAGGCCCAAGAGTAAAATTCAGATTAAAGGGGCCCAAAACATTATAAACTAAGGCCCATAGTTATTAGGGTTTCAGATTCTTGGATCAAGAATTTGTCAAGGTTTCAGTTTCCAGTCGAGAAAAAGGCGGAAAAGGCGCCGATCGTTTCGCCGTTGCACAGCCGGTCATTCGCCGTCACCACTTTCGCACAGCCCACAGCCGTCATCGCGGCGCAAATTTGCCATCACAGGCGGTGCCGTCGCTGGTTGTGCAGTCGCGGCGCAAAAATTTGGGCAGCGCCGTTAGGCGGTTAGCCGCCGTTGCAGGCGTCGCAGTAGCCGCCGCTGAAGGGGGCCGCCGCGGTCAGTTCGTCGTCGCACAGCCGACGGCGTCGCGAAGATGCTTTTCGGCAAAGGGCGGTCGCGGTGGGAGGCGGACGCGTGGCGAAGGCCATCGCCGTCGATGCCCTGTTATCGGGCAGTAATCGTCCTGGCAGAGGCGGCGTCACGCCAAAAGGCGGCGTCGCAGCACGCGGCCCGCTTCAGGGGGCCGTCGTTCTCTGTCCGTTACCCTCGCAACCATCGCGCAGACGGAGGAGTCGCGGATGAGAAGCCTGCCGTCGACGGAATCGGCATTTTTGTTCGTCGAGATAGGTAGGTTTTCAGAATTTCCGATTTCCAGATTTTGGTTTTCGAAATTTTTTTTTCGATTTCTCAAAAAAGAGAACTGGGTTTTTTATTTTGCAAAACAGGGTTTCTGATGATCTGGAAACAAGGAGTTTCAATTCGGATTTGAGGGTTTTGAATCGGGTTTTGTTATGCTCAATTTCGAAAAATACATATGAGGCATACGTAACAGTGTATAAACATATGGAGCATATAAATACAGGCATAGCAGATCATAATTTTCAACATATCGCAAAAGTGGAATATGCATAAAGATTTGATAACAATTGGCATTTAACGCATATGACAATTGGTATTTAACGCATATGAAGAACATGAAACATATTCAATCAAACTTATAATTTGAGCAGTAAAAACCATAGATCATGGTTTATAGCATATGAACAGGATATATACACGTAGATATGGTGAATTCGTATGTGATATCCAAGAACTAAAAGAGCAGATTTCGGATCATGAATACACCTTGAGCAGTTGATACGTATTTATTCGTATTTCACAATATCATATGAACCACATAAGCATAATATCATATGAACCACATAAGCATACGGAATGCAGTGAATGCAAAAATCATATTATCAAATAATTGTAACATAAGATCTGTAGGATACCTATACATAAAAAATTTCAGGATTAATTAAATAAAAACTTACAGTTTCAGCAATAAAATTAAAATTAATCCTTATTAATTTGATCCAGAAAACAGCTTGAGCAATCCTCTCGTGAATCCTTTCCTCGTAGAGACTCGTGCTGATAACGTGTTGTAATATTGAGAGGAAAGCGTAAAGCATAAAAGTAAATGGACAATATTGATGACCCAGTTCGTCACAAAGTGACTACGTCTGGGGGCGACCAAGCCAGGAGATTATACTATTAAGAACTGCCGTTACAATGAAATGAATAGAATGTGTAGAGTACAAGGGAATGATATAGTATAAATAGAGTACCCAACCCTAAGTCTTGTGGGCCTAAAGCCCACTGGATATATTCCTAATATTATATCCATTAATATAATAATATATTTCCATATATTATAACAGTTTTCACCATCACATCTTACTCCTTAGTTTGCTATTAATTGATGACTTATTCACCCCAAGTTTTTATCACTACTTTTTGCTGTGATAAATGATACTCCCTCCGTCCCATAATTGTTTTCACACTTTTCATTTTTGTCCGTCCCACAATTATTTTCACACCCTATAAATGGAAACTATTACTTTAACTTTATCCTCACAATTCAACTAATCTCATTATTTTAATAATATAACTTTACACAACACTCTACTTTTTTTAAAAGTTGTGTCATCCCAGAGGTGAAAACACCTCTGGGACGGAGGGAGTACATGGAAAGGGAATTAACCATAATTTGATCGTTTCTTTGTTGCCCATCTTCTCTCTTTTCATGTGATTCACCCATGTTTATATATAAGCAGTTTATTTATTTTACTGAGAAAGATATCTCAAAAAATGAGTGCACTTCACTATATATAAATTAGTTTCACTCATCTCAATATTTTAATATACAACAAATTACATGTATAACTTCTATATTTCAATAAAAATTGAAATCAGTTGATTTTATTTTTCAAATAATTAATGAATCTTTGTTTGATTTTTCTTTTTTCAATATCCCCAATTTGTGAATATCACGAGCTAACACGAATGCAAAAGGTACATGTTTCAGTAATTGTTTGCCCGTAAGCAGATATTTTATTACTCCCTCCGTCTACGAAATTTATGCTCATATTTTTGCACGTGGTTTAATGCAATATGTCGGAAGGTATTATGGGATATTGTGAGGTCCGTTTTGAGTAAAGAAAGTATTTATGGAAAGTACATATGATATACTTTTCATAAATATTCTCTTTATTCAAAACGGACCTCATAATATCCCGTAATACCCTCCGACATATTGCATTAAACCACGTGCAAAAATGTGAGCATAAATTTCGTGGACGGAGGTAGTATTTAAGATTAAAATAGCATTTTGCCATGTAAATTAATATAGTAATCTATCCGTTTTTTTTTTAAAATTAGATAAATAGATAAAATAATTGTAGAATAAAAAGTAAAATACTTTGTAACAGTAACCTGGTGGGATAGTTCATCAATGGACTCCTCATTTAAGTGAATGATCTGTGTTCAATTTCCTTTAGAAACGAATTAGGAGGGAGATATAAGGTTGACTTGGAAATATTATTGAAGTGTTTGGAGACTCGTACGGAATATCGATCATATGCATATATTCATATCCGTGGTGGCGATTTGATATTTTTTGTCTCTCTCCATATATGCATATTCAGCAAAATAAGTATGGATGATGCATGCAGGGTGAAAGAAATTAAATATTTGAGGTGGATTAATGGGTACATACATGAGAGAAAGAGAAAGCAATAAGATGAAGAAATATTTAAGTGGAGAAGTAAAGGGTAAGCTGCTGCTGCTGCAGTGTGAAGATATAGCAATAGCAGCAGCTCCAGAGGCGGAGGTGCTGATGGCCGATATTAATTCTGCTATTACAGCGCTTGAGTTTGTTCGCGCTGCTGCCCTCTTACAAACACATGAATCCAATCCCAAACCTAAAACCAAAACATAACTATATATATATGTACCATCATATTATTGTACACTAAGCCTCCACTTGCTACTCTTTTTAATAATTTATAAGTTTGGATATTAATTAAATTTGTATGATTTTGTGTATTATTGTAAGGAAGTTAGTTGGTAAATTTCATTATTAAAAATGTAAATAATTGTAAATTTTGATCATAATATAAATATAAATATTGTCATTAGAGTTGTTATACGAGTCGAGCGAGTTCGAGTTGTGCAGGCTCGGCTTGACTCCATAAGCTTATCGAGATCGGCTCGACTCGTTAAAAAGAACAAGCTCGAAATTGAGCTCGACTCGTTTAGTTTAAATTAAGCTCGAATTTACGAACAAAGCTCGAATACCCTGAAAAAATATATTTAATTAATACTATATCAACAACTTTATAATTCAATATATTTACATTCGCATACCTCAACAAAATAAAACTATCACAAATTCATCAGTATGAATGATTTTAGAATTAGAGTTGCAATATTATATGTATACCCTAAATTATATAATATTTATAAAATGAGAGCCTATTGAGCAGCTCCCGAACCTACCGAGTCGAGTCGAGCTTGTTAAGCAAACAAGTTTATTTTGAGCTCGGCTCGAATCATTTAACATATCGAGTCAAGCCTTAATGAGCCGAGACGAATTCACGAGCAGCTCGTTTCGTTTAACAACTCTAATTATCATGGGTAGAAGCTTGAATAAGTCATGCGGAGATGAACAGTGCTGTAGAGGTAATATGACCTAATTTACCAGGTTGGAAGATAAAAAATAATCATATATTACGAAAATAATACTCCCTCTATCCACCAAACTATTTCCCACTTTCCTTTTTTGTTTGTCCATAAAACTTTTTCCCATTTTCTTATTTGGAAACAACCCACACTCACAATAAAATTTTGGGCCCCACAATACTCATGTTTTTCCCTTACTTTATCTATCATTTCAATATAATACTATTTTTTATTAAATACCGTGCCCACAAAGAAATGGGAAAAAGTTTCATGGACGGAGGGAGTAACACCTTTTATATGGTTATATATGAACTTTTGTCCATACAAATTGTGGCAAAAATATGATGATTCAAAAATATGAGATTAAACATTCAATTTATGGCTTGGGAACTTTTTTTATATTTATGCACCAAATAATTAATTGGTTTAAGTGTTTCTATAAACCAAGCAGCCAACTAAGTATGGAGGTGGTTTATCAAATTTTTTTTTTGTCTTTGCAAACACAACTGACGATTTAGACAATCACTTATTTTTTGAACAAGCAATTCTCCCTTATTTTATATTAACAATGCGGGTAGCACTTTAATTCTTGAAGCGTTTACTGGCCCAAATTTTGAATATTTTATATGTATTATTAGGGCATCTTCAACAATCCTCCAAAATAAAAGATACTATTGAATTTAGAGTATTTCACATTTCCAACAATACTCTAAAAATTATATGGATGATGAAGGATCATCCAAAATCCTCTATATTTGGAGCTAGTAATTCCGGCCCGGCCTACCCGACGTATGGGCTGGGCTGGAAAAATAGTGGCCCGAAAAAAATCGGGCCGTTTTGGCCCGGCCCGGTGGCCCGCTGGCTGGTCCGATTGGCCCGTTTAGCCCGGTGAAATAAAATTTATTTTAAAATAATATAATTAAAAATAATGAATTCTAAGACTTTTGGGCTTTGACGTGTACTGTTTTTATTTTTCAATACACCTCATGATTCAACAAACCCTAGTTTCCTAGCTTCCAATAGGAGAACACACGACTCCCACTCTTCTCTACTTATGAACTGCTTTTATTATATTAGGACACTATGACTATGAGTAATGATCTTTATTTCTTTTTTAATTTATGTTTGAATTTGTTGTTTTAGTTCTATTTTATATTTGTGTTGTTGGTTTGTGGATTGTAAAAGTATAAGTTAATAGTAGTGCAACAATGATTATAGTATAATTTTTAAAATTATTATTTAAAAAAAATGGGCCGGGCTGGGCTGGACTCAATTTTTATAGGCCCGACTGAAAATTTGCCCGACCCGGCCCGTGAACATCAGTTTGCCCGGCGGGCTGGGCTGGCCCGGCCCGGCCCATTTGTCAGCTCTAAATTATTTGGAGTACTTCATCCTTATTTTGGAGGATGGTTTTAATTACAATATTATCATTTAAATGTGTTAAGTTAATAAAAAAAAAAGTAGAAAATATAATAATATAGAGTGTTGTTGTGTTTGGAGAAGATTTTTGATATAGAGAACTCTATCCTTCAAAATAAAGGATATTTTGAAGGATAGAGTACTTCAAAAAATAATGTATTTTCAAAGTATTTTCAAATCCTATTTTCTGGTAAGTATAATTACAATCAGCAGGATTTCAAAAAAGGGAATACGATGAATAACAATTTATAAATATTACAAAGTTTTTTTTTTACCAGAAAAGAAAGTATTTTATAGCATAAAAGGGTATAAGGAATACCCCGAACTCAAATACAAATAGTTTTTGGCAATCTCACAATTATGAACAGAAATAACACAAGTCACCAAGACATCTCATAATACGTACTTATTTGTACAAAGTTGAAAAAAAAAACCCGGCAAATTATGGTACGACATATTTGAAACGATATATATCACTAAATTAACCGACTAATCTACCTAAATGCACCATCAATTTAATTTCATGTACACATGTAAATATATATTACTTACCTGGCTAGTATATCACTAGATAGATAAGTACTTATTATCAAATTAATTTTGGAATCTAACTAAATAAAATTATAACTAAGAACTTATAAATTAAAGAATAAAAAATTTCCTTATATGTGGATAAAGTTATGATAGGCATTTGAAAGGACGAAAGGATATGAGCAGAAATAATGTCAGATTTTCCCGAATTTTCCACATTCCCTTTCATGGAGTACCAGCTGGAGGAGTGCATCTCAGTTATTGAGGTGGTCACCTAAATTGTCTTATAAGTAGTAATGCTAACAAAAATGAAGCAAAATAAAATTTTAAATAAGCACATATGTATATATATATATAACAAAACAAAAGATGGTTACAAAATTGACAAATGTGTTTATGTCAATTTGGCTTGACATATATATATATATATATATTTGTATTGTCTTCTCTAGGTAACAATCTAGTGATAGACCAAAAAAGTTATACATCACGATGTGCTCAATTTTGGTTGACATGTTTTATAAACTTTTTTTTATCAATTGAGCTTTCAAAAGAACAAAAATGTTTATACATTATAGGTGGCTCAATTTTGCTTGGCATGTTTCTGATTTTTCTTTTTACCACTTCAGTTTTGCTGATCTTCTAGACCTGTGGAAGTGGTGCAATGACTTTCAGATATTGAATTATTTGACATTGGTCATTTTTTTGCATCTGAAAGAGGGTTTTTTTCTCCTGAAGTTTCTGATGTGGATATGGTTGGTTGAAAGTTGGGAGGCAAGTCTTCACTGTGGTGTGCAAATTTCTTGTCTCTCAATTCCATGCTTTAGGTGCGTATATGGAATAATAATAGACCTTCCGATTACGTATCAGCAAACATTAACGATGCCTTGATCTTTGGGCCCTCCTAGAGACATGTATTGATTCAACCAGATATAAATATGTAAAGAAGAAATTTATTCTCTCTATCATTTTTTAGGATCAAAATTGAAGAGCATGTTTTTAGGAATCAAAATTGAACACTCAATAAGTTATATAATTAAAAGAAAAAATCTCACATTTTAGTACTCAAAATTTCGAGTCCATCTACTTGTTATAGCTGTATCAGTGTGTAATATAAATATGAACCTGCATACATAACCAAATGGTGAATATCATTTTCATCATCTTAGCATACTTTAATTGCACAGAATTGAACCAAAAGAATGAAATATCAAATTATCACTAAAAATTAATATTGGAATTATCGAAAGAAAATTAATATTTTGCTCCAAATTATTGAATTTTAATTGCATTTCTAGACTCTATAACCATTATATATAAACCCAAGATAATCGATACTTTAAAGGAGGTGATACTTCAATTTAATACTCAATTACTAAAATAATATATATATATATATATATTCTAAATTAGGTGCCATATGCATGTACATACAATTCTCCCTTCCACTTAAGAACGGAAACTTAAAGCTACAAAAGTAGAACATATATGGCTAGAGATAGAGGCAAGAATATGCAATGCTTGCTTCATTAACTCACTCCATATAATTAAATTGATGCAAGACTTCTCTCTCAAAAAAAATAAAAAAAATGATGCAAGACGTCTATTAACTCAAATTCATATGGATACGGATTTGTTAATTTTTTTTGTTATGGACTCCTTTTAAATAGTAATAATGTATAATAATATTCTCTCCGTTTCAGGACTATTTTTATATTTATCTTATTTGGACGTCTAAACTCTATTTTCACACTCCTAAGAAAAAAAAAATTATTCACAAAAGTCAATAAAGTAATTTTATTTTATTTTATTATTTAACTTTGTACTCACATGCTTAATTTTTCTTGGTTCGCGTACCCAAAACAATTATGAAAGTAATTTTGAAACAAAGGAAGTAATATTTATATATATATATATATATATGTATGTATATGTGTGTGCAAGGATGAAAATATCGCGAAATATCGCGGATATATCGCAAATTTTG
>JAPKLY010002305.1:2227-17561 GCA_026898435.1 Prunella vulgaris | reverse complement strand
TACACATCTACCCAAGTGGTTGATGAGTTAACAAGTTTCTCTCAGCTGACTGATGGTGCTAAAGCTGGGTTAGGCTATGATGCCTCAAAAGACCCAAAGGGCAAAAAGAAGAGAGGTGCTTCAGGGAGCAACTCTCAGAAGAAGTTTGTACCTGCCCTAACTGATGACAAGAGCTCAAGTGTTGCTCATCAGAATAAAGGCAAAGGGAAGGAGAAAATGCCTGTTGAACCTGTCATGCAAAGGACTGAGAAACCAAGACCAAAACCTAAGGAAAAGGTCAAGGCTTCTCATCCTGAGTCAGGCAAGACAGATCAGAGGAACTCCAAGGCTCAGACTAGGAATCTTCAATCTGGGAAGAATTCTGCTCCCAGCACTTCTCAGGCCCAGCCTAGAAATGCTCAGAGCAGAAGGAACTCAGAACAGAGGAGGCCTCTGGCAAAGCCAAGGACTATTGAGGTCCAGACTCCTCAGACAGGGCACAGAGCCCATCAGGTGGGTCCCAATCCTCAAAAGAGAAGGACAAACCAGGTGGTCTCTGAAAGGCAATGGAGACCTGACTCCAGTAACACTCAGGCTAGACCTCAAGTGCCAAGAGGTCAGGCCCGAGTTGCTCCTTCTCAGGATCAAACTCAGCCCAATGCACCCAGGCCAAAGAGGAACAGGAGGCCCACCCCCAGGAATCAATATAGGGCTCCTGTACCGCAGGCTGACACTCATACACCCTCAACTTCCCAGGCACAAAGGAAGAATATTGTGTATGTTGATATTTCAGGGAAACAGGTTTACACTTCTGATGCTATCAGAATTGTTAAACAAATCTGGATCCCGAAGGGTATGGCTGACTCAGTAGGACCCAATACTAGATGGGTACCTGAGGCCTGATTCTTTTCAGGTCGCTGCGGGCTACAAGAAGAAGAAGGAGGATCTGATGACGGACTGGTACTTGGACTCTGGATGTTCCAGGCACATGACCGGATTTCGTGATCTCCTTCAGGATTATATAGCTCAGGAAGGCCCGCAGGTAACCTTTGGTGATAACTCTAAGGGTTTCACCAGAGGATTCGGAACCCTTGTTATTGGCTCTGTCCGTGTACTGAATGTATCATATGTTGAGGGACTGAGACATAACTTACTCTCGGTTAGTCAGTTTTGTGACAGAGGATATAGTGTAAAATTTACATCTAACATGTGTCTTGTGAAGGACAAATCTACACTACAGGTTCTGATTACAGGTATCAGGAGGGGCAATGTATATTTTGCTGATTTCTAGAGCAGTCCTCCTGAAACTTGTTTGGTCGCTAAGAGCTCCTCTGAGCTCAGTTGGCTTTGGCATAAATGTCTGAGTCACTTAAACTTCAAGATTATTTACAAAATTTCTAGACTTTCCCTTGTAGATGGTCTACCTCATGAAGTTTTTTGCAATGACCACGTGTGCGGAGCATGTCAGGAAGGTAAGCAAACCAAAGCCTCATTCAAAGTGAAAGAAGCCTTCTCAACTGATAGAGTACTTCAGCTTCTGCACATGGATCTCTTTGGTCCAGTAACTCCTGTCAGCATAAATGGTAGGAAATATACCCTTGTTGTTGTTGATGATTATTCCAGGTACACATGGGTTATTTTCTTGCTGAACAAGAAGGAGACTCAGGTCAAGCTTCCAGAGTTACTCAAGCAATTGAGTACTGAACAGGGTCAGAGCATAGTCAGGATCCGATCTGATCGAGAAACAGAGTTTATTAACTCCATTATAACTGACTTTTGTACTAACTATGGTATAGCTCATGAGACTTCTGCAGCTAGGACCCCTCAGCAGAATGGGGTAGCTGAAAGAAGAAATCAGACCCTGAAGGAAGCTGCCAGGACCATGTTGGCTGAGTCAGGATTGCCCAAGAAGTACTGGGCTGAAGCAATCAACACTGCTTGCTATACTCAGAACCGATCTATGCTGAACAAACAACATGCTCAGACACCTTATGAAACTTGGAACAAGAGAAAGCCTCGCATCTCCTATTTCCATATTTTTTGGTGTAAGTGTTTCATCCTGAACAATGGGAAAGACCAGCTGAAAGCCTTTGATAGCAAATCTGATGAGGGAGTTTTCTTAGGATACTCCTCAGTCAGTAAAGCTTTCAGGGTGTATAACTGTCGGACCCTTTGTGTGGAAGAAACACCTCATGTTGTGTTTGATGAGACTGCATCAGTGCATAGGAAACAGGTTCCAAGTCCTGACACTGAGGGGGTTACCAAGAGGATAACGAGACTGAGTCTGAAGAATCCTGAATTCAAGATCAAACTTGTCAGTGCTCCCAAAGGATGGGATGATGATGGTGAAGATCAGGATGGACCTCAGGCCAACCCTCAGCAAGCCCCAGCCTCAGAGAACGTTTAGTCTCAGACGTAGGGACAGACTCAACCTGAGGTAAGTACTGTCGGTGATGATGCTTCTACACCTGAGACAGTTACTGAGTCCAACACTGTAGGGGGAAACAATTCCTTTGATATTGGTCAACCCTCAGGAAATGACTCAGTATCCCCTGTTCTTGCTCGTTCCTGTTCTTTGCCTATTATTGTAGAGACTAATGTTTCAGGATCAGGCGAGGGAACGTCAGCAGCTCCCAGTGCTCCTGTCAGCAGGAGGCGGTGGCTAAATGATCACTCATTGGCTGATATCATTGGTGATATCAATGAGGGGGTCAGGACTAGATTGTTCTTTGGTGAGAGCGCTATGTTTTGTTGTTTCCTGAGTGATCAGGAACCTAAGAGCATAGAAGAAGCTCTTGCTAATCCCAACTAGATCCTAGCCATGCAGGATGAGCTCAATCAGTTTGAGCGGAATCAGGTTTGGGAGTTAGTTGAGAGACCTAGGCGTCAACATGTTATTGGCACTAAGTGGGTCTTTAAGAACAAGAGGGATGAGAAGAATGTTGTGGTCAGGAATAAGGCCAGATTGGTAGCAAAGGGTTACTCTCAAGCTGAAGGAATCGACTATGATGAGACCTTCGCTCCAGTCGCAAGGTTGGAAGCAATCAGGTTGTTTCTGGCGTATGCAACATTCAAGAAATTCAAAGTGTATCAGATGGATGTAAAGAGTGCTTTTCTGAATGGTGTACTGAATGAAGAGGTGTATGTTGAGCAACCTCCGGGATTTGAAGTTGGTGACAAGGTATATCACCTGAAGAAAGCTCTTTATGGACTGAAGCAAGCTCCGAGAGCTTGGTATGATACATTATCCCAATTCCTGATAGACCATGGGTTCGTGAAAGGAACAGTGGACATGACCCTCTTCCGGATTTCTGAAGGGGAGGACATTCTCTTGGTCCAGATTTATGTGGATGACATAATATTTGGATCTCCTAATCTGAAGCTTTGTGAGAAATTCTCCATGCTGATGACTGGGAAATTTGAGATGTCAATGATGGGAGAAATGAATTTCTTTCTGGGTCTCCAAGTCAGGCAAACTGACTCCGGAATCTTCATAAATCAGTCCAAGTATGCGAGGGACTTGATTCAGAAATTCGGAGTTCAGTCCAGCAAAGTCTCACGTATTCCTATTAACACAAATGAGAAGCTGGATCCTGACAAAGAAGGAGACTCAGTAAATCAAACTGAATATAGGGCACTGATAGGATCCTTATTGTATCTGACTGCTAGTCGTCCTGACATCACTTATGCAGTTGGAGTGTGTGCAAGGTATCAGTCTGATCAAAAGAAGAGTCATCTAGAGAGTGCCAAAAAGATACTGAAATACTTGAGAGGTACAATTAATCTAGGACTTTGGTATCCCTCTGATGACAACCTAGAACTGACTGGCTATTCAGATGCTGATTATGGAGGCTGTAAACTTGATAGGAAGTCAACTACAGGCACATGCCAATTTCTAGGAAGTAAACTGATCTCTTGGTTTTCTAAGAAGCAAACCATTATTGCAACATCTACTACTGAGGCTGAGTATATGGCGGCAGGCAGTTGTTGTTCTCAGATCCTTTGGCTGAAACAGCAACTGAGAGACTACCAAGTTGAGGCTACTGAAGTCCCAATTTATTGTGACAATAATAGTGCCATTGCTATATCCCAAAACCCAGTCTTACACACAAGGTGTAAGCATGTAGACATCAGGCATCACTTTATCAGAGATCATGTTGAGAAGAAGGACATCAGGATGGAGAGAGTTCCCACTGATAAACAGAGAGCTGACATCCCGACTAAGGCTTTGCCTGAAACCAGGTTTGTTGAGTTATCAGTAGAGTTAGGACTCCTTGACCCAGGCTTAGGAGATTCGATCTGAATCTCTTATCAGAATACACAAGGTCAGGGGGAATGACTAATATGGACTCAGATTGAAGGAATCTCAGAGAGAATGTGAATGGTTGTAGGGGGAACATTCAGCTGAAAAGGATGATCCGTTTAGACTGACTAAGATTCAGGACACTGAATTCAGGACTTGTCACCCTGATAGGTCACAAGTGGTATCAGTCAGAATACGAATCTGACTGACTGGTATGTTTCCTGATTTTTATCTAGTCATCTTATCTTGCGTACATTATCCTTGATACTGTTTGCTGTATTGTCAAATCATTTTAATTTGTCAAAGGATCCCAGCCATTCATTTAATATTCGGTTATTATTTAATTCAATTTATTTGAATTAAAAACGGACATGCTCTAATGTGCATTTAATGCACTGTGGGCGGGAACAGTTTTCGATAAAGTTTTACCAGTTACTTTTGAAAACCAAAAAGGCTCCATGCTTTTCACTTTTTAATCTTGACCCTTGAATCTCATAGGTCATTATTTTCTGAGCCATCCGATTAAAACTGAATTTTAGTATAAATAAGAGAAGATTGTGTTAAAACCTTTATGCACCCAATATTTTCTTAACATATTTTCTCTAAAACCCGATTTTCTTCAAATCCTCAACTTATTTCCATGGCTTCTCCATCTGTAGAATCATTCTTTGGAAATCTTTTCCACTTAAGAAATGAAATCCACTACGAACCCTTTGGGGATTTATCTTCTAATCACCCCAATATTTTGCCTGTGCGAGAATTATACGAAAATGCAGGTCTTCTGCAATTCATTACAGCCAGACCACAGTGACTCCACCCGAGACTTGTTGCTGCCTTTTATCTGAAGATGGCGCAGAACAAGGATTCCCAGGAGTGGGAAACATGTATTCCCCTGACCACTTGTGTAAAGGGGAAGGATGGTGAGGAGGAGATGACCAGGAGGTGGGTCACTCTCAATATCAGGAGAAAGATTAAGGAGGACTTTCTCCAGTTTCTATGCGATGGGGATGTCGTTCTGAAGTCAGGTCTCAATAAATCAGTCCTGAGGAATGAGAACCGTCATTTCTTCGACCTGACAAGTCAGGGAGTGATGGGAATTACTGGAGGATTGGAGCAGATCTCCAGACCGAAGCTTTATACGATGATGGCAATCTCGGACGCCTCAATGCACAACTTCAACTGGGAGGATTACTTCCTCCAAATGCTGGTAGCTGAGACCAGCAAAATTAAGTATTCGCCTGAGGATCAGGCGACGTTCGAGGCCAAGATGCACTTTGGCACCAAGATCTCATTAATTAGGAAACACTGGATCTCGGGGACGTTGATCAGGCCCAGTCGCTCGAGATCCCAACAAAGATTGATCTCTTCAGGGCTTACTCCGGTGATGTTGGCACCAAAAGAAGACCTCGGACTCAGAAGAAGAAGGCTCAGGCGAGCACGACTGGGAGAGTCAAGGCTCAGGCGAGCAAATCTTCTGAGTCTGACATTGCAAAGCCAGCGGAGGACAAATCTAAGCCCTCAGGACCCAAGCAACAGAAGCTCAAATTTCTTTATTCAGGGTCAGTAGAGCGAGAGAAAAAGCTTGTGGAAGAGAGAGTTGCTGAAGAAGCTGTTCAGCATACAACTCCGGAAAAGGAATCGGCTCAGGCCACTCTTGAAATTGCTCCCATTACTTCCGTTCCGGACGTTGCATCCCCTAATCCCGATCAATTGATTCTCGACATCGTCTCAACTTATCAGAGTGTTGAGAAGGATCAGGTGGAACCTGCTCAGGAAGGAGGAGTTGTGCAGGAGGTTGCTGAACCAGTTCAGGCTGAAGCCCCGTGGCCTTTCCCCGCGCCTGATGAGAAAACATTACCGGATTTTGAGATAGTGGCAAGGGGAGGGGCTGCTGAAATGGTGGAGAGGAGGTTTCCTGACCTCTCTGAAGCTCAGAAGGAGGCGGTAGTGCAACTTCGCACCTATGCTATGATCAGGAATGCCACATGGCCTGAATTGAGTCAGCTTGGGGAGTTGAGAGGATGGGAGAATATGGCTGAGACTGAAGCTGCCCTTTTTGATCACTTCAACGTGAATTCTTTACATCACCTGATCAAAATGGCTGACTTCATTAGAACTGTCAGACGCATCTACCCCGAGCCAGAGCCTGAGAATGTTGAGGAGGAGAAGAAGGATGAGAGGGAATAAGTTGTGATAGCTGAAGACATTCAACAAGGTGGCACTGAAGGAGTCAGTGCACCGGCCGATGATGTACCCCTTGGACCCGGGACTGCGGAGGCTTCAGAAGAGGGTCGAACAGGTCTTATCCGAGTCAGAGGAAACTGGATCACCCAAGCAGCTATGTTCACTGAAAATTCCTCACGAGCACTTGCTAATTGTCACAGAAGAATAACTCTCGTTGAGCGAAAGGCAAGTAGGGTTGATTCAAACTCTGAAGCTCTGAGCAAGAAAATGAAAAGGCTAGACAAAGACCTGAATGAAATGGCCACTGATATGCATGCTGCAATAGATCTTCTTGGAGAAGTCAGAACTCAACATTCAGTAGATCTCACTGTTATCTCCGAGCAAGCAAAAGGTGTCATACAAAGCTGCAATCAGATGGTCTCAGATGTGCAAATTCAGCAAGAGAATAAGCTTGTCACTTTTCTTCATCAACAATTGTCTGAAAAAGTTGATCAACTGGTTGATGAAAAGTTGGGCAAACTGAAAGCTGAACTGAAAGAGGAGCTGCTGAATGAAATGTCTGAACAGGAGAAGGATGCAATTGCTACTGCCCTGAACAATCGGATGATGAGCTTTGAAGGACGGCTAAAAGCTGAGCACAATTCAGCCGTCGACAAGCTAAGTGTTGGCCTGAGAGGGATGGCCAGGCAGATTGGGCAATTGCAGGGCAAGCAGACTGAGATGGATAGTCAGTTCACAATATTTGCGGAGTCAGTGGATTAAGTTGTCAAACGAATAAATGACGATGATGCCGAAAAGGGGGAAGAAGGGAAGAAGCAAATTGCTACTACTGGTAAAGCAAAGAAGAAAATCTACCACCCTAAACTGATAGCGGCGGAAAGAAAGAGGACAAGGTTTGTCGCTGCCATCGAAGCTGCTGAAGGTTCAAATCCGAAGAGATTAAGGCCCTCTGAGGATCCTGCTTTGGAACCTTTGTACAAGGAGATGGAGGAACAAATGCAACCTGAGTTGACCACTCAGAAGAAAATGGTGATGACTGAAGCTGAAAAGATAGCAAAGATGAAGGAGATTTCGCTCCTCAATCAGATCCAGCGCTTGAAAGAGTCCAATGAGTATCTGACTTCGCAGGTTCAGAAGAAAAAGTCTGTGACTTCTGGTTCTCGGATGAAGACTCAGAGGAAAATGGTGGTCAGTTCATAACAAGGCCCTCCTCCACTTCAGTTTGTGGAAGACTTCATTCCGATAGAGATGTTGGAGGTATGGATTCCGATCCGGAATAGGTGGGCCTACCTATTCTACGTGGTGGGGTTATGGGACGATCTAACTGAAGAAAAAGACGTCATACTACATCACTGGATGGCACAGGAGCACCCTGATCTCTGGGCTGAAATCATCAGACATGCTGACATTGAAGGTGTTGAGATCGCTCCTCCAGAATTCATCAAGTACCCTCCTCCACTCTTCAGGAACTCCAAACAACTAGGCCGGAAAGCAATATCAGAAGAAGTCGTCAGAGTAGGACGCGCTGCCGGGGCTATTGGAGATCGGAACAGGATGAAGTTGCTCCTGAACCGAGTCTTGGAGATGTATGAGATTCCACAAGCTACTTGGAATAAGGATGAAGACTAGATCAGGAGCTAGTTGTTCAGGAATTTGTAATAGCTTCAGGATAACTGTAATTCTATATCAATCAATGAAGTTATTTTATTTTTCCTGAGTACAACTTCTTGTTGACTCCTGAATTTACTTTTCTTAATCCTTATCAAGAACTGTACTAACCCATTCCTTGTTTTCATCTTATAGACTAAGTACCCAGCTTGTCAGGTGGTACTGAGTTGTTCTCACTGACTAAGTCAGTTGATTGTATAGATGAATAGGAGTTTGCTTAAGGGTTTTGGCATCATCAAAAAGGGGGAAATTGTTGGGACAATCTGAGTATTTTGATTAGATCCCAAAACCCCTGACGAATCTACCTAAGTATAGTTGTTCAGGTTGAAATAGTTCAGGATAGTTAGGATAGAAATTCAGTACAGGAGGAACGTGCTGAAGACTGAAGAATATTGGAGTCGACCCAATTTACTGAAGTCTGAAGTATAATTCATCCTGAAGGAATCAGTCAGTCTTGCTGAAGATTGCCTGATCTGAAGCTGAAGATCGAAGCCTGATGATCCGAACTGAAGTCAATCCTGAAGTACCATTGACTGATGTTTCTACTGAGTACACTAAGCATACTCAGGACAGATCTTAGTCAGTGAAGAGTAAGTGTAAGCTATCAGGCTGTGCTGAATGCACTTAAGACCTGACTTAGGCCTTGGTTTAGTTTATCTGAACCATATAAGTCCAAAGCAAAAAGGTTACACATACTGAGCTGAATAATCTATCAGGATGTGCTGATGACACATAAGACCTGACTCAGACAGTAGTTCAGATCATCTGAACCATGTATGTCCAAGGCAAAAAGGTTATTTATGCTATGGGATAAGAGACAAAGAGAATGTCAGTAAGACTCCAATGAAGACACACATTCAGACTGAGTTATTATCAAGAGACTCAGAGTATTGAATGTACGAGGAAAGGACAAATGTCTAAAGGTCAACTAGCCGTTAGAGTTGAGAGCCAATGATCTTTCGACACGTATGTACGGAGTCTGCACAGCATTTAATGCGGCATTTAATGTGTCTCAAAAGTTGCAGGCGATGGGACAACTTGCCAGAATAAGCATGGCGGTTAGGTCAAACAGTATTTCTAGCCTGCAAACACCCTAAAATAGGAAAGATTTGATTTGATCTCCTCCAACGGATCTATTTTGAATCTTGCCTATAAATATGGAGAACCTTGCACCCATTCAAGGTTAACGGGAAATTTCCAAGAGAAAACTCTCAAGAATCCAAGGTCTCAAAGCATACTATAAGCAACACTCTGCAATTAAATTTCCCTAATGTTGTAGTAGGATTCACTTTGTATTTGCTTAGATCGATAGCTCTAATATTTAGGATTGTTTTGTATTGCTAGAGCTATCTTAGTTGGAAACCAGAATACCAAACCACTCAAGGTGTGAGATTGGTTGGTTAGAAGGACTGGGACTTGTAAAACGCCCAGGGGTCAGTTCTTAAGAGAGGAAGTTGGCTACTCGTGTCCCTTGGCACGTAAAACCAAGTACCTATCCTCAGGGTTTTGAGGATAGCTTCCTGTTAAATCAGGTCGTGGACGTAGGAGTTGGTTATCTCCGAACCACGTTAAAAAGTCCCCTGTGTGCTGATTTACTATTCTGTTCAGGATCATAACTGTCATCATAATAAACTGAACATTCTGCATTGTTTTTATATTCAGGACTGAATCAATCATCCTGAATCTTAATACTATGCACTCAGCCTTAACCACCAGTTTACTAAGCAAGTTCAGAGAAAATGTTTTCAGAAACTTAAAACGAGTAGAAACTAAGGGCTCACTTTCCGCACGTACTCTAGCTCACTGAGATAGTAGTCCAACTGACCCGCTTCCGAGCAATCAGTAGGTTTTTTATCTCTACTGAGCTTCCGAGCACATTACTCACACTCAGTTTATCTGACTCGTTACTGAACCGTCCCTGCTGCCCCTGTGGACCTTCAGCACACTGAGTAATTCCGGAAATCCTGACTGAGAGTGTTAGATCATTTTTCTGAGTCTTTCAGAAAAATTTGACATCAGTGTATTCCCCCCCATACATTGATCTTACTCATTTCGGGACCAACAAAACCGTTTGATGTAATTCCACATTACATGTGTCTACGTGTGTCTTGGTTAGTGGGAGCGACGTGATACCCCTTTTGACTTGAGGTCAATACGCACGACATGTGTGGAGTGATGAACTTTGACCATGACCGACGCTTGGACCCTTCCATGGGTAGATATGGCTTGGATTGGGTTCATCACGAAATGCATGTGCGTGGTAGTTGAGCCAAGAATAGGATTCATTCCTCAATGTGGATTTAGAGAGAATACTCATGTTCTCATCATAATTGGACCCAAGTCGTCGGCCGACGCGCATCATCTTAGACTTCGTGGCTAAGTGTGATTTCCTTGATCAATTAGTGATTCGAGATAATATGATTAAGCTATTTGAATAGACACTTCATCAAGTTCAAGGCTTAATCGAGTATTCGTGAATGAAAGGAAGATATCACGATAGCCTACATATTGTTGGTAGTTGCAGATTCTTCGCAACGTACCTCGTATATTGAGATTGTCTGATTTATTGTCTAGGGTTCAATTAAGACCGTTAGTTTGACTAATCGCTCGATATACGAGGGCCTATGGGTCACACAACAAGTAACAGTTGATTAAATATCATATTGGACATAGATATTTAATTTATGGAGAAATTAATAATATATTAATTTAGAATCAATTATTATTAATTGATTAATTAATTTAGAATTAATTAAAGTTATTTAATTAAATTGGATTTAATTAAATAAATATTTCCCAACAATAATATTATGGAATATTGTTGTAGGAACTTATATATAGGGAAATAAAGTCTCTACAGATTTGTTTCTAAATACAAGATTTGTGTATATAGAAATAATATCTCTACAGATTTATTTTTATTTGGGCCTGCTTAAGACTTAAGCCAGGTCTCCACTATATATACTGGATCATGGGAAATTCCAAACACACAAGATAATACTACAATATTACTTCTCCATAAAACCTAGACTTAAGATTTTCCTAGCAAATCCATCTCTTGGTTCGAGGCTGGCAGGATACTGCAGATCTATGAACGAGTGTTACGTGGATACCATAGTAGAAGATTTCTGCTAAGAATTACTGTAAGATCACTATTTACGTATCCCGTTATTCAATTATGCAATTGTTGTTCGTTGTTGGTGAACTATTTTTCTGCTGTGCATGTTTTACGTGTATTACGTGCCTCTAAATTCCAACACAGGGCCCATCAGGAACGTCCTAATCCTCAGAGGATATGGACGAACCAAGTGGCCCCTGAAAGGCAACGGAGACCTGAATCCGATAACACTCAGGCCAGACCTCAACTGCCTAGAGGTCAGCCCGAGCTGCTCATTCCCAGGACAGATCTCAGCCCAACGCACCCTGCCAAGGAGGAACAGGAGGCCCGCTCCCAGGAACAAACCCAGGGCTCCTGAGACTCAGGCTGACACCCATACACCATCGACTTCCCAGGCACAAAGGAAGAAGAGAACGATGTATGTTGATGATTCAGGGAGACAGGTTTACACTTTTTCTGCCATCATAATTTTTAAAAAAATCTGGATCTCGAAGGGTATGACTGACATTGTAGGACCCAATACGAGATGGGTACCTGAGGCCTGCTTCTTTTCAGGTCGCTGCGAGCTACAAGAAGAGGAGGGAGGATTAGAAGATGGACTGGTACCTGGAATCAGGATGCTCCAGGCACATGAATGGATTTCGTGATCTCCTTCAGGATTATGTAGCTCAGGATGGCCCGCAGGTAACGTTTGGTGATAACTCTAAGGGTTTCACCAGAGGATTCGGTACCCTTGTTGTTGGCTCAGTGATAGTGCTTAATGTATCCTATATTGAGGGTCTTAGGCATAACCTGCTTTCGGCCAGTCAGTTTTGTGACCGTGGATATAGTGTATAGTTTACATCTAACATATACCTTGTGAAAGACAAATCTACACTGCAGGTTCTGATAACAGGTGTTAGGAGAGGAAACTTTTATTTTGCTGACTTCAAGAGCAGTTCTCCTGAAACTTGTTTGGTTGCTAAGAGCTCATCTGAGCTCAGTTGGCTTTCGCATAAACGCCTGAGTCACTTAAACTTCAAGATTATTAACAAAATCTCTCAACTTTCTCTTGTAGAAGGTCTACCTAATGAAGTTTTTAGCAAAGACCACATGTGCAGAGCATGTCAGGAAGGCAAGCAAACCAAAGCTTCATTCAAGGAGAACGATGCCTTCTCAACTGACAGAGTGCTTCAGCTCCTGCACATGGATCTCTTTGGTCCGATTACTCCTGTCAGCATGAATGGTAGGAAATATACCCTTGTTGTTGTTGATGATTATTCCAGGTACACATGGGTTATTTTCTTGCTGAACAAAAAGGAGACTCATGTCAAGATTCCTGAGCTACTTAAGAAATTGAGTACTGAACAGGTTCAGAGCATCGTCAGGATCATATCAGATCGGGGAACTTAGTTTATTAACTCAATTATAACTGGTTTTTGTACTGACCTTGGTATTGCTCATGAGACTTCTGCAGCCAGGACCCCTCAGTAGAATGGGGTAGCTGAGAGAAGGAACCAGACCCTGAAGGAAGCTGCATGGACCATGTTGGCTGAGTCAGGATTGCCCAAGAAGTACTAGGCTGAAGCAATCAACACTGCTTGCTACACTCAGAACCGATCTATGCTGAACAAACAACATGCTCAGACACCTCATGAAACTTTGAATAAAAGGAAGCCTCGCATCTCCTATTTCCATATTTTTTGGTGTAAGTGTTTCACCCTGAACAATGGGAAAGACCAGCTGAAAGCTTTTGATAGCAAGTCTAATAAGGTAGTTTTCTTAGGATACTCCTCAGTCAGCAAAGCCTTCAGGGTGTATAACTGTCGGACCCTTTGTGTGGAGGAAACACCTCATGTTGTGTTTGATGAGACTGCATCAGTGCGTAGAAAATAGGTTCCGAGTCCTGTCACTGAGGGGTTTCCAAGAGGGTGACAAGACTGAGCCTGAAGCAGAATCCTGAGTTTAAGGTCAAATTTGTGAATGCTCCCAAAGGATGCGATGATGAAGACGATCAGGATGGACCTCAGGCCAACCCTCAGCAAGCCCCAGCCTCGGAGAATGTTGAGTCTCAGACGGAGGCACAAACTCAACCTGAGGTACGTACTATCGGTGATGATGCTTCTGCACCTGAGACAGTTACTGAGTCCAACTGTGTAGGGGAAAACAAAGTCCCTGATATTGTACAACCCTCAGGGAATGACTCAGTGTCCCCTGTTCTTGCTCGTTCCGCTTCTTTGCCTGTTATTGTCGAGACTAACATTTCAGGATCAGGCGAGGGAACGTCAGCAGCTCCCAGTGCAGCCGTCAGCAGGAGGTGATGGCTAGATGATCTCTCATTGGCTGATATCATTGGTGATATCTATGAGGGGGTCAGGACAAGGTTGTTCCATGGCGAGAGTGCCATGTTTTGCTGCTTCCTGAGTGATCAGGATCCTAAGAACATAGAAGAAGCTCTTGCTGACCCCAACTGGATCCTAGCCATGCAGGATGAGCTCAATCAGTTTGAGCGGAATCAGGTTTGGGAGTTAGTTGAGAGACCTAGGCGTCAACATGTGATTAGCACCAAGTGGGTCTTCAAGAACAAGAGTGATGAGAAGAATGTTGTTGTCAGGAACAAGGCCAGACTGGTTACTAAGGGTTACTCTCAGGCCGAGGGGATCGACTATGATGAGACCTTTGCCCCAGTTGCAAGGTTGGAAGCAATCAGGTTGTTCTTGGCTTATGCAACATTTAAGAAGTTCAAGGTGTATCAGATGGATGTGAAGAGTGCTTTTCTGAATGGTGTACTGAACGAGGAGGTTTATGTGGAACAACCTCTAGGGTTCGAAGTTGGTGATAAGGTATATCACCTGAAGAAAGCACTTTATGGCCTGAAACAAGCCCCTAGGGCTTGGTATGATACACTTTCCCAATTCCTGATAGACCACGAGTCCGTGAAAGGAACAGTGGATATGACCCTCTTCAGGATTTCCGAAGGGGAGGACATACTCTTGGTTCAGATTTATGTGGATGACATAATATTTGGATCATCGAACCTGAAGCTTTGTGAGAAATTCTCTAAGCTAATGACGGGGAAGTTTGAGATGTCAATGATGGGAGAAATGAACTTCTTTCTAGGTCTTCAGGTCAGGCAAACTGACTCCGGGATCTTCATAAATCAGTCCAAGTATGCGAGGGACTTGATTCAGAAGTTTGGAGTTCAGACCAGCAAACTCTCACGTATTCCGATGAACACAAATGAGAAGCTGGATCCTGACAAGGAGAGGACCTCAGTGAATACGACTGAGTATAGGGCACTGATTGGATCTTTGTTGTACCTGACTGCAAGTCGTCCTGACATCACTTATGCAGTCGGAGTGTGTGCAAGATATCAGTCTGATCCGAAGAAGAGTCATCTAGAGAGTGCCAAAAAGATACTGAAACACCTGAAGGGTATAGTCAACTTACGACTTTGGTATCCCTCCGATGACAACCTAGAACTGACTGGTTATTCTGATGCTGATTATGGAGGCTGTAGACTTGATAGGAAATCAACTACAGGCACATGTCAGTTTCTAGGGAGCAAACTGATCTCTTGGTTTTCCAAGAAACAAACAAGTGTTGCAACGTCTACTACTGAGGCTGAGTATATGGCGGCAGGCAGTTGTTGCTCCCAGATCCTTTGGTTGAAGCAACAACTGAGAGACTACCAAATAGAAGCAAATGAAGTCCCAATTTAGTGTGACAACAATAGTTCCTGTTGAGCAATTTTACTAACAATAATATTATGTGGCTGATCAATCTATATAAATCACTCAAACAACAATTAAAAGATGATAATTGGATTTATAATATGAATTAGGAATAGAAATATAGAGAGAGAAATATTGTAAGTAGGTTTCTTGTATTAGGAAATTCAGATCCTTACAAATGAGGTGTTTTCACCTATTTATACCCTTTCTAGGGTGATGTGGCACATTTTTAGACCACATGGCCTCTGATGGTGACAAGTGTCCTCCACTTGTCACCACCTTCTTAATCTGCCTCACTAACTCTAACCCTTACGACCTACGCCTTCCCTATAGGTTCCTTGAACATCTTGTGTCTCCATTCCTGGAAGT
>JAPKLY010002304.1:0-17966 GCA_026898435.1 Prunella vulgaris | reverse complement strand
GCAACTATGCCTTTAATCGAGCGAACGAGTGGACTTGAGTGCAGCTCGCCTCCAAGGCAGGGACTGCTAGGATTTCTCCCAACAATCCCCCCCCTAGCAGTAGCCTGACTTGAAGCCAAACATACTACTATTTGCACCATGGGGGACTCGAACCCATGACCTGTGCTCTGATACCAATTATTGGATCGGTTGCGCTGAGTAGAACTGATGTACTATCCTCGCAAACCAACACATGTCTTTTCTAGCGTGCTTATGTCCTCACTCGCACGCATCCTGAGAACTTTCCAGAGGGTCACCCATCATGAAATTGCTCCAAGCCAAGCACGCTTAACTTTAGAGTTCTTTCACAATGGGCACCAGAAAAGAAGATGCATCTTGTTCGTATGAGTAGTACAATCAATTCCTTTAAACCCAATATCTAGCTTCAGCGCCACGGGCGGCACGCAACTATGCCTTTAATCGAGCGAACGAGTGGACTTGAGTGCAGCTCGCCTCCAAGGCAGGGACTGCTAGGATTTCTCCCAACAGGCATCATAGCCTAACCCAGCTTTGGCACCATCGATCAGCTGAGAGAAACTTGTTAACTCATCAACCACTTGGGAAGATGTGTGTAACTTCTTCAGCTTTTCCTCAAGGCGCACATTTTCTCTTTCCAGGGCCTCAAGCTCAGTGGTGTACTGAAGCACCAGTTTCTGATGAGCATTCTCTTTTGAGATCAGCTCAAGATCCCAAGCAGTTTGCTCAGCACTAAGGCGAGCTTGCCACTCAGTTTTGAACATCCCTCTCAGAGCAATTCGCTCAATCATCTGCTGTTCCTGAGCAAGGAACTGATCAGTGTCACGAGTCTCAATTAGCGAGCTGATTATAGCATTGAGTTTTTCAACCGCCACTGGAGTTTCATCATGCCTATTCCGGGCATGAAGCAACTCTTCCTGGAGGTTTACTAGCCTCAGTGCTTCCTCAGTATCCCTCACTGTCAGAGACTCAGTTAGCCGATCATTCTCCCCACTCAGTTGTGCATTCACATCCACTCTGTGAATATGAGTCTCCTGCAGCCTTGAGAAATCAACCATCAATTGCTCTAAAGCGAGCTGAAGGTCGAGATCCCTTGCTGAATCTGAGCTAAGCTCAGGTGCGTGATCAGGAGAAGAGGCAGAAGAACATACCTCATCATCTGCCATCAGGCAGAGATCATCATACTCCTCATCGGAGAAGAGTTTAGGGGATCGGTGTCCTGGGCCATCTGAATCTGAGGAATCCTCAGCAAGCATTACTTTCCGGTCTGATGCCCTGAGCTCTCTCTTGGCTCTTCGATCTTCTCTCTCTCGAGGGCTGAGCTCCGGACAATCATACTGATAATGTCCGATCTTCTTACAGTGGTAACACTAATCTACATCAGAAACACCCTTTTTGTCAGTGTACCTTTTATCTGATGACTCCCTCCGGCTCCCTGATGATCTTTCAGGCTTGGAGCTGGATCTTCTGGGATCAGCATCATCTCTTCTCTTCTCATCTCTGTGCCGCTCAAGCTCCTCTCTCTCTCTCCTGGAATCTAAACCCCTCATTTCTTCCCTCCGGGAGCTCGATCTCCTGGGGCTGGAATGCCTGCAATCACGAGAGTTAGTATAAAACTTCTTATACCTACCGAAACGAGAGTTCAGCTTCTCGAATTTCCGTGCCATCAGGCTATACTCCAGGGCTAGCTCATCCTTGCTCATATCTCTGAGTGATTTCGAGCCAGATCCAGCCTCAGGCTCAGGAGTAGCCTTAAGAGCCACACTCTTTCCTTCTCAGGTGTCTTCTCCTCACTCACCTCCTCACTGACAACACCTTTCTTCTTCCTATTATCGAGGTCGAATTCCAGAGCCTTTAACTCTGAGAATAGGTGAGAGTAAGGAATGTTTGTGAGGTCCTGAGTGTTCTTCAACAAGATCACTCATGTGTCCCATCTTTCAGGGAGACAGTTCAGGATTTTAGACGACACCTCCCTCTTGGGAAAGTCCTTCCCAAGGGTTGCTAGCTCGTTCATCATCTTAATGAACCGAGTTTCCATCTGATCGATGGACTCTCCTTCCAACATCTGAAAGGCCTCAAACTTCCTAATAGCAAGATCACGCTTGTTCTCACTCATCTCCTTAAGTGCATCCCAGATCTCCTTCGCAGTTGTCAGATGCATGAGCCTAACTGAGTTCTCATAAGAAACGGTGTGGAGTATAATGTTCTTCGCAACATTATCCAGTCCGATTTGCTTAATCTGATCAGTAGTAAGCGCGGACCTCTCCACAGGCTCATCTCTGGCAGCCAGAATAGGGACATTGTCAGCTACAGGCCAGGTGGTCTGAAGATTCCTCATAAATCTGATCGGACCATCTGGGGCATCTGATCATGGATGGAGTAGAGATGTGCAAGGACCCTGAATTTCCAATAATCATAATTGTCAATAGAGAATTCAGGAAGACTGCCTTCGAGGCGCTTAGAACCGGATGCCATGAATGCAAGTTTTCAGACACAAGATCTGTTCAGTTGACCACCAAAAGTTTCTCCTCAGAAACTGTTGGTAAACAAAGTCAATGGTCTTTTGAACCACTGCTCTTATACCACTTGTTGGTCCCGAAACGAGTATAATCAGTGTATGGGGGGAATACACTAAAGTCAGATTTTTTCGTAAGTCACAGAAAAATACTCTAACACGCTCAGTCAGGAAGATCCTGAAGTTACTCAGCACACTGAAGGTCCTCAGGGGCAGCAGGGACAGTTCAGTAGAGAGTCAGGTAAGCTGAGTGTGAGTGAAGTGCTCAGAAGCTCAGTAGAGATAACAAACCTACTGACTGCTCAGAAGCAAGTCAGTTGGACTACTATCTCAGTAAGATAGAATACGTGCGGAATGTGAGCCCTTAGTTTCTACTCGTTTTAGTTTCTGAAAGCATTTTCTCTCAGTTTGCTTAGTAAATGATGGTTAAGGCTGGTGCACAGTTTTACTGATCAGGATGAAGAATCAGTCCAGATAGTTTTCTAAACAATGTGATATGCTCAGTTTAATATGATGACAGTTACGATCCTGAACAAGAATGTAAATCAGCACCCGAGGGTCTTTATAACGTGGTTCGGAGATAACCAACTCCTACGTCCACAACTTGATTTAACAGGAAGCTATCCTCAAAACCCTGAAAATAGGTACTTGGTTTTTACGTTCCAAGGGACACGAATAGCCAACTTCACTCTTAGGAACTGACCCCTGGGTGGTTTTACAAGTCCCAGTCCTTCTAACCAACCAATCTCACACCCTGAGTGGTTTGGTATTCTTGGTTTCCAACTAAGGATAGCCCTAGCAATACAAAGCAATGCTAAAGATTAGAGCAATCAAAACTAAGCAAATACAGAGTGAATCCTACTACAACACTAGGGAAATTTAATTGCAGAGTGTTGTTCAAAGTATGCTTTAAGTGCTTGGATTCTTGAGAGCTTTCGCTTGGAAATTTCCCGTTTGCCTTGAATGGGTGCAAGGCTCTCCGTATTTATAGGCAAGATTCAAAATAGATCCGTTGGAGGAGATCTACCCAAATCTTTCCTATTTTAGGGTGGTTGCAGGCTAGATGTACTATTGACCTAATTACCATGCTTAATCTGGCAATCTTTGTCCCGCCGCCTGCAACTCTGAGACGCATTAAATGCCGCATTAACTGCTGCGCAGACTCCGTACATGCGTGTCAAAAGATCATTGGCTCTCCGTACAATTGGCTAGTTGACCACCTGACACTTGTTCTTCCTCGTACATTCAATACTCTGAGTTTCTTGTTAATAACTCAGCCTGAAAATTTCTCTTTATCTGAGTCTTACTGACATTCTCTTTGTCTCTTTGTCCCATAGCATAAATAAACTTTTTGCTTTGGACTTACATGGATCAGGTAAACTGAACCAAGGCCTAAGTCAGGTCTTACGAGCATTCAGCTCGGCCTGATAGGTTATTCAGCTTAGTATATGTAACCTTTTTACTTTGGCCTTACATGAGTCAGATAAACTAACTCAAGGCCTAAGTCAGGTCTTACGAGCATTCAGCTCAGCCTGATAGGTTACACTTACTCTTCACTAACTAAGTTTTGTCCTGAGCATGCTTAGTGTACTCAGTAGAGACATCAGTCAATGGAACTCCTGATTGTCTTCAGGATGGATCTTCAAGCTTCGGTCTTTAGCTTCAGTTCAGGCAATCTTCAGCAAGATTGACTCTGACCTTCTTCAGGATGAATTGCACTTCAGACTTCAAATAATTGGGTCGACTCCAATATTCTTCAATCTTCAACACATTTCCCCTGAACGGAATCGCTAACCTGACTATCCTGAACTAGACAATCCTGAACAACTGTACTTAGGCAAATTCATCAGGGTTTTGGGATCTAATCAAAATACTTAGATTGTCCCAACAAAGTGTGATTTGTAATATAATAGCTATCCATATTTTAAAAAAAGTAAACCAAAATTATCTTGACTCCAAAGAAAAATCCAAAAGGAACATTTAAAAATTTTAAAAAAGAGTAAAATTTTACTCTTCGCTGCACATGAAAAACTATTATTTGAATGAAATCATTCATTTTAAAAATGAATTGTCACTTCAAGTTTAGCAATGTAGAGCTAAATTAATACCTTCATCCCATAAATAAAAAGCCACCCAAAAATTCTGTGAAGTAAGTGTGCGCATGCAATCATGAGGTACATGCAACGTATATACATACAAATAGAAAAATTAATAATACAACAAGAAAACTAATTGTAGTAAATGGTAAAACTATCATTAGATCAAGCCTAAAAAATGTGAGTTTTGAGAATTGTTAAAACTGAAATAATTAGATAAAAATAAAGAAAAATTACATGTCATCCAATAGGGTTACTTCTCATATAAACTGAATTTATTATGATTGTTGGTCGCACTCTTATAACCTTTCCTACTAGATCTGTAAAATTTATGCAACATAAAAAAGGGTTAGTATTTGCATCGTTTAAAACAATGATAAATTATAAATTAATTTTTGGTAAAGTAGTCTAACCCATCAATCTTTTTTGTTGAGAAAAATTCTCAATATCTTTGAATTTTACAAATGGTCTTGCTCTGGTATAAGGAATTAGTTCACCTATGTCTTTCACGGATATAGCTTGTGTAAATGACAGTTCAACTTTGTAATTTATGCTGTCGAAATTTTTGTTCACGGGTCGGACGTTCCCACGAATATAATGTAGGGTTTTCCACATTCAAGAGCTAAATAGAACTTATCTATTTGCTATTTGAAAATTGTTGCTTGTATCAAACCCCCCCCCCTAAAAATGATAGTGTTACGGGGTGCAAATGAAAGAACTAATTAAAATCAATAATTTAAATAGTAAAAATATATAAGTAAAGCTCGGTATCAAGCAAGAGAATCAACGTGGTTTCAATTTTCTGCTCTGCTTTATAGAAGACTTCTCCTGTTTTCTTGTGAGCGATGCAGACCTTGATGGACCAATCATCCTCGTAAGTTGTTAGTTCGCTTATGAATTTATTAGTCATTTCTAGAAGCAGATAGCAAAAAATAATATTAGATACAAAGGTAACACCTTGAATACACCTTTAAATTATATTGAAACATGTTGAAAGATATATAAAAAAATAGAAGGCTTAATAATTATAGTTTTATATTTTACCGGTGGCTAGAAATACAAAATGAAGCATGCACGACAAATCCTTGAATATAATGCTTCGCATTTTGTCCATTCTTATACAAGTTTAGCGTATGTGATCGTTAAGTTATTTTTTCATTTTGATTTGCTTGTGTTGTTTAGTTTAAATTTTGCAATCTTAAATTGATTGATACATGTGAAAGTGTAATTTGTAATATAATAACTAGCCATATTTAAAAAAAATAAACAAAATTATCTTGACTCCAAAAAAAACCAAAAGGAACATTTAAAATTTTTAAAAAGGAGTAAAATTTCACTCTTCCCTGGACAGGAAAAACTATTATTTGAATGAAATCATTCATTTTACAATAGAATTGTTACTACAAGTTTAGCAGTGTAGAGCTAACTTAATATCTCTATCCCAAAAATAAAAAGCCAACCAAAAATTCTGTGAAGTAAACGTGTGCATGCAATCATGTAGTGCATGGAACTTATATACATATAAAAAGAAAAATCAATAACACAACTTGAAAACTAATTGTAGTAAATGACAAAGCTATTATCAGATCAACCAACCACATTTACAACAGACTATTACCACGGGTATCTTAGTCTAGCCTAAAAAATGTGAGTTTTGAGAATTGTTAAAAATGAAATAATTAGATAAAAATAAAGAAAAATTTCATATCATCCAACATGATTACTTCTTGTTTCTTTGTTGTTTGGCTAAATTTGTTACGTTTGTTAGTGGCACTCTAATAACCTTTCCTACTACATATGTAAAAATTTATGCAACATAAAAATGGTTAGTATTTGCATCGTTTAAAACAATGATAAATTATAAATTTATTTTTGGTAAAGTACTCTTACCCATCAATCTTTTTTGTTGAGAAAAATTCTCAACATCTTTGAATTTTACAAATGGTCTTGCTCTGGTATAAGGAATTGGTCTAGCTATCTCTTCCACAGATGTAGCTTGTGTAAATGATAGTTCAACTTTGTCATTTATGTTGTCAAAAACTTTCTCCAATGGTCAGACGTTCCCACCGCGTATAATGTAGGTTTTTCCACATTCAAGAGCTGGATAGAACTTGTCTATTAGCTCATTGAAAATTGTTGCTTATATCAGACCCCCCCCCCTAAAAAATGATAATTTTATGGGGCGTAAATGAAAGATATAATTAAAATCATTAATTTAAACAATAATAATAAATAAGTAAACCTCGGTATCAAGCAAGAGAATCCTCATGGTTTCAGTTTTCTGCTCGGCTTTATAGAAGACTTCTCTTGTTGTCTTGCGACCGATACGGACCTTGATGGACAAATCATCCTCGTAAGTTGTTAGTTTGCTTATGAATTTATTAGTCATTTCCTAAAGCAGATTGCTTAAATTAATATTAGATACAAAGGCAACACCTTGAATATACCTTAAGATTATGAGGCACACTTGCGTAGAAATTTCTACGGTAGAAATTACAAAAAACAAGCACAAAACCCGTATCCATTAAAAATTTGCGAGTCAGCCGCGGGTCGGGCGAAAAACCGGGTCATTCCCGGATCTTACCAAATAAACCTGAATCTTGTAGCCAAATTCGCGAATTCCATATTTAAAACACAAAAAACACCAAAACCTACAGCAACTCATCAGAAAAATGATGAATTCACGAGTAACAAGGAAAGGATTCTGATCGAAAGAAGCAGGAAACAAATCAGAATCTCAAAAATGACATTCAGAAGAAGATTTTGAAGTAATTAGAGTCCAAAAATACAGCAGAAACATGGATGATTACTTTCCAGACTGCCAAATAATAGAAAGACCAAATTCTATAGGTTCTACAACAACAGGTAACATCACAAACACAGATCAAATACTAACTCATGCATGTGGAATGAATTTTAAAAATATGTTACATATTCATAGTATGTGTGTTACAAAATAAAATTACTAGTTTTACAATTCTCTAGATGGGAAAAATATGTTACTCAATGAACATATTCATGTTACTTTATGCCCTACACAGTGTTACTAATTACTGGATTGAGTTAATTGTTACTGTCTTCAATTCCATATGTTACTCTGTTGGGACAATCTGAGTATTTTGATTAGATCCCAAAACTCCTGATGAATTTGCCTAAGTATAGCTGTTCAGGATAAAATAGTTCAGGATAGTTAGGTTAGAGATTCAGTACAGGAGGACCATGCTGAAGACTGAAGAACATTGGAGTCGACCCAATTTACTGAAGTCTGAAGTGTAAACCATCCTGAAGGAGTCAGTCAGTCTCGCTGAAGATTGTCTGTTCTGAAGCTGAAGATCGAAGCCTGTTGATTCATCCTGAAGTCAATCCTGAAGTACCATTGGCTGATGTTTCTACTGAGTACACTAAGCATACTCAGGACAGAAGTCAGTCAGTGAAGAGTAAGTGTCACCTATCAGGCTGTGCTGAATGCACATAGGACCTGACTTAGGCCTTGGTTCAGTTCACCTGAATCCTGTAAGTCCGAAGTAAAAAGGTAACACATACTGAGCTGAATAACCTATCAGGTTGTGCTGAATGCACATAGGTCCTGACTCAGGCTGTGGTTCAGATCACCTGAATCATGTAAGTCCAAAGCAAAATGTTATTTATGCTATGGGACAAGAGACAAAAAGAATGTCAGTAAGACTCCATTAAGACACACGTTCAGACTGAGTTATTAACAAGTAACTCAGAGCATTGAATGTACGAGGAAGGACAAATGTCTGAAGGTCAACTAGCCGTTATAGCGGAGAGCCAATGATCTTTTGACACGAATGCACGGAGTCTGCGCAGCATTTAATGTGACAACTTGCCAGAATAAGCATGGCGGGTAGGTCAAACAGTATTTCTAGCCTGCAATCTACCTAAAATAGGAAAGATTTGATTTGATCTCCTCCAACGGATCTATTTTAAATCTTGCCTATAAATATGGAGAACCTTGCACCCATTCAAGGTTAACGGGAAATTTCCAAGAGAAAACTCTCAAGAATCCAAGAACACAAAGTGTAACACCCCGCATAGGCAGCAGCTTTTAGCCCTTTAATTATTTTTGTTTTAGGCGTGAGTTTGTGTGAGTACAAGTTTAGTCCTTTAAGTTGTTATGCCTTAGTATTTCTAAATTGGTTGCTTAGTATTAGTTGTCCCAATTAGTATTAATTGGACTCTTATGATAGTACTTAAGTTTCGAACTATTAGAAGAAAGAAGAATAATATTATTGTTGAGGTTATAGTATTAGTCCTTTAAGATTAGTGTTTCCTTAAGTATTAATTCATTAAGGGCATGTTAGTAATTGAGGAAGTTAATTTAGGGATTTGAATTTATGAGGATTTGACCAAGAATAGGATTAAATAATACTTGGGATAGTATTAGTAGTATTTTCGAAAATAATGGGTCTTAGACTTTAAGGAAAATTTTGAAAATTAAGAGAGTATAAGACATGGATTTCTAGTATCTTTATTTATGGAAATAAGTCATATTCTTATGCAAGAGAATATACATGCTTGAAGGTTAAGTATCACAAGAATAAAAAGTTAGTAAGGATCTTTTAAATAAGGAAATAAGTTGCCAAGTATGGAAATAGAGATACACCAAGATATTGGGCCAATTTTCTTGCCTTTTCTTCATAATTTCGTCCAGCCCTCTTTCCCCAACCCTACACACTTTTTCCAACTCTATAAATATGTATTGATCAAGCCCCAAAACCCTTAGACACCCAAGAAAAAGTCAGCAGCCACCTAGCGCCAAAATTCGGCCATGTATTGAGGTTAGAGGACCAGTTTTCAGCAGCTTGTAGAAGTAGAAGGAGGGCAGATTTTCGAGAGTTCTTAGAGCAAGGAATTAGCAAGCCAACGTACAACACTTCTCTATTTTCAAGTCAAGAAAAGGTGGGGGTTTAAACGGTGAAAAGTGGTAACTATAGTTCGACTTTTAAATATTTAGTTTGATGCAATTATGTGTTTATGTGCTAATATGAATGGATGGTCAGCTCTACCATCAATCTATGAATGGACAATCAGCTATATTGTCAAATAAATGTTATGGATGGTCAGCTCTACCATCAATATATGTTAAGGATGATCAGCTATATCATCAATGATTGGATACGAAAGTCGTATCATATGTTAAGAATGAAGGGTATGTTTACATGTTATTGTGTCCTTTATATTTAGACTTCGAACTAAACTATCCCCACGGAGTGATTATTTTATAATTGCTCACCCCTTCACCGATTTATATTTTCAGATTTTCAAGAGTAAAGGTGACGAGATGGGCGATGCGTAGGAAGGTGGATGTGATGCGAGAAAGAAGAAGTTATTGGATTGAAGTTTTAAATTAATAAATTCCAAGTAGGCTTTTATTTAAGTTGCAAGTATTTTATTTAATGTTTTCGGCACTTTATATTTGCCACAAGACTAGACGTTTGCATGTTTTATTTCGAAGAGTGCAAGGACACATAAATGATTGATTTAGGATATGCTATGGTTTGATGAATTATGGGATTTTTATTATGGATTTATATGAGGTATTATTATTTGATCATGTGTGTGTTAATTTGCATGATTATTAGGAGTTAAGTTGATGAATTTATTTAATAATATGGCAGCTGATGATTCGAATTTTATACGAATGATTAAGTGTTGATTTATGTGTTTAATTGTTCTTAAGAAAATTAGTTATTGTCCTTAGTTTGCATGTTCGATAAGTTAAGTTTTATAACTCCAAAAATTATGAAATTTTACAAGAATGTTTGCCATGATTTATAATGTATGTTGACAAATTTTCAGGAGTTTTTACTTAGTGAAAGTCGAGGTTTCCAGTTTTAGTCCTTTATGTGTTTCTAGTCCTCAAGATTCTTGTTTTCAAATTACCGAATTTATGTCCAGCTTATTTTCAAAATTTCGGCAGTTTATTAGTCATAAAATATTAAGTATTTTGGTCATAAAAATCAGGAGCAAAATCGTTTTAAAGTTTCAGCTCAAAATTAGTCCTTTATCTTTGTTTTACGAGCTTTTCAAGTGTTTTAAAGATGAATTTGCGTGGCAAGTCTTTATAATATGTTTAATATGATTTATTTGAGTATTTAGAGGCCTTAGATGATTTGGCAAGATAATAGTATTAAAGAAAATGGATTTGGTATTAGTTAATGGACTGTTTTTATACACAACCAGTTTTGATGAGTACACCCAGGCTGTTTTCGTTAGTTTTATGTCCTAGCTGCTGTACATGATTTGTTTAAGTATTATTGCATGATTTAATTGTTGTCTTACATGTTGAATGATGTTAGAATAAGTTTAATTCACAAGTGAATATTATTGAAACATGTTATTATGTTACTTGTGTGATTCTTAGGAATGTGCTAAGTGAATATTATTGAAATATGTCATGAATATTTATTATGATATTTTAGAAATTTTCCATGGATGTATTGAATGAGATTTATTGTGAATGTTGATTTAATTGCTTTTAAAAAGGGGTTTTTCAAAGAAAGAATTTTACTTAGTAGAAAATGGGTGCACGTTCTAAAGAATGTTTCTATTAAATAATTAATTAAAAGTGAGACTTCCGCTGATTGTAAATGAATAGAAATTTTAGGGCGTGACACAAAGCATATCATAAACAACACTCTGCAATTAAATTTCCCTAGTGTTGTAGTAGGATTCACTCTGTATTTGCTTAGATCGATAGCTCTATTATTTAGCATTGTTTTGTATTACTAGAGCTATCTTAGTTGGAAACCAGAATACCAAACCACTCAAGGTGTGAGATCGGTTGGTTAGAAGGACTGGGACTTGTAAAACGCCCAGGGGTCAGTTCCTAAGAGAGGAAGTTGGCTACTCGTGTCCCTTGGCACGTAAAACCCAAGTACCTATCCTCAGGGTTTTGAGGATAGCTTCCTGTTAAATCAGGTCGTGGATGTAGGAGTTGGTTATCTCCGAACCACGTTAAAAAGTCCCCTGTGTGCTGATTTACTGTTCTGTTCAGGATCATAACTGTCATCATATTAAACTGAACATACTGCATTGTTCTTAAACCTCAGGACTGAATCAATCATCCTGAATCTGAATACTGTGCACTCAGCCTTAACCACCAATTTACTAAGCAACTCAGAGAAAACGTTTTCAGAAACTAAAACGAGTAGAATCTAAGGGCTCACTTTCCGCACGTACTCTGGCTCACTGAGATAGTAGTCCAACTGACTCGCTTCCGAGCAGTCAGTAGGTTTGTTATCTCTACTGAGCTTACGAGCACTTACTCACACTCAGTTTTTCTGATTCGTTACTGAACCGTCCCTGCTGCCCCTGTGGACCTTCAGCGTACTGAGTACTTCAGGGAATCCTGACTGAGTGCATAAGAGCATATTTCTGAGTCTTTCAGAAAAATCTGACATCAGTGTATTCCCCCCCATACACTGATTTAACTCGTTTCGGGACCAATAAGTGGTATCAGAGCAGTGGTTCAAAAGATCACAGACTTTATTTACCAACAGTTTCTGAGGAGAAACTTTTGGTGGTCTACTGAACTGATCTTGTTTCTGAAAAACTGCATATCATGGCATCCGGTTCTAAACGCCTCGAGGGCAATCTTCCTGAATTCTCTATTGACAATTATGACTATTGGAAATTCTGGGTACTCACACATCTCTACTCTATCCATGATCAAATGCCTCAGGTGATCGACCATGGCCCGATCAGATTTATAAGGAATCTTCAGACGACCTGGCCTGTTGCTGGCAATGTCCCTGTTCCAGCCGCCGGAGATGAAGAAGTGGAGAGGTCCGCGCTTAATTCTGATCAGATTAAGCAAATCGGACTGGATAATGTTGCCAAGAACATTATACTCCACACCGCTTCTTACGAGAATTCGGTCAGGCTTATGCATCTGAGGACAGCTAAGGAGATCTGGGATACCCTGATAAAGATGAGTGAAGGATCAGAAAAGATCAAGGAGAACAAGAGAGATCTTGCTATCAGGAAGTTTGAGGCCTTCAAGATGCTAGAGGGAGAGTCTATCGATCAGATGGAAGCTCGGTTCATTAAGATGATGAACGAGCTAGCAACCCTTGGGAAGGAGTTTCCCAAGAGGGAGGTGTCTTCTAAAATCCTAAACTGTCTCCCTGAAAGATGGGACACAGGAGTAATTTTGTTTAAAAACACTCAGGACCTTACAAACATCACTCACTCTCACCTATTCTCAGAGTTAAAGGCTCTGGAATTTGACCTCGATAAGAGGAAGAAGATGGGTGTTGTCAGTGAGGAAGTTAGTGAGGAGAAGACATCTGAAAAGGAAAAGAGCATGGCTCTTAAAGCTACTCCTGAGCCTGAGGCTGGATCTGGCTCCAAGTCTCTGAAAGACATGAACAAAGATGAGCTAGCATTGGAGTACAGCCTGATGGCACGGTGATTCATGAAACTGAACTCTCGTTTCGGCAGGTATAAGAAATTTTATACTAACACCCGTGATCACAGGTACTCCAGCCCCAGGAGATCAAGCCCCCGGAGAGAAGAAAGGAGAGGCTCAGATTCCAGGAGGGACCGCAATGAGCCTGAGCGGCACAGAGATGAAAAGAGCAGAGAGGATGAGCCCAGAAGATCCAGCTCCAAACCTGAAAGATCATCAGGGAGCAGGAGGGAATCATCTGATAAAAGGTACACTGACAAGAAGCTTTCTTCTGATGTAGATCAGTGCTACCACTGTAAAAAGACCGGACATTATCAGTATGGTTGTCCGGAGCTCAGTGCTCGTGAGTGAGAAGATCGGAGAGCCAAAAGAGAGCTCAGGGCTTCAGACCGGAGAGCATTGCTTGCTGAGGACTCCTCAGATTCAGATGGCCCTGGACGCCGGTCCCCTGAACTCTTTTCAGATGAGGAGTATGATGACCTCTGCCTGATGGCAGATGATGAGGTATGTTCTTCTGCCTCTTCTCCTGATCACGCACCTGAGTTTAGCTCAGATTCAGCGGGAGAACTCGACCTTCAGCTCGCTCTAGAGCAATTGATGGTTGACTTCTCAAGGCTGCAGGAGACTCATACTCACACAGTGGATGTGAACACACAACTATGTGAGAAGAACAATCGGTTAACTGAGTCTCTCAGAGTAAGAGATACTGAGGAAGCCCTCAGATTAGTACATCTTCAGGAGGAGCTACTTCATGCTAGGAATAAGCATGATGAAGCTCCACTGGAGGTAGAAAGACTGAAGGGTGTAATCAGCTCGCTGATTGAGACTCGTGATACTGACTTGTTCCTTGCTCAGGAACAACTGATAATTGAGCGAATTGCTCTAAGAATGATGCTCGAAACTGAGTGGCAAGCTTGCCTTTGTGCTGAGCAAACTGCTTGGGATCTTGAGCTGATCTCAAAAGAGAAAGCTCATTCAGAATTGGTGCTTCAATACACCACTGAAATTGAGGCCCTGAAAGAAACCAATGGAAATCTTGAGGTCAAGCTGAAGAAGTTATACACGTCTACCCAAGTGGTTGATGAGTTGACAAATTTCTCTCAGCTGACTGATGGTGCTAAAGCTGGGTTAGGCTATGATGCCACAAAAGACCCAAAGGGCAAGAAGAAGAGAGGTGCTTCAGGGAGCAACTCTCAGAAAAAGTTTGTCCCTGCCCTAACTGATGACAAGAGCTTAAGTGTTGGTCATCAGAATAAAGGCAAAGGGAATGAGATAATGCCTACTGAACCTGTCAGGCAAAGGACTGAGAAACTAAGATAAAAACCTAAGGAAAAGGTCAAAGTGTCTCATCCTGAGTCTAGGAAGACAGACCAAGGGAACTCCAAGGCCCAGCCTAGGAATCCTCAAACTGGGAAGAATTTTGTTCCTAGCACTTCTCAGGCCCCGCCTAGAAATGTTCAGAACAGAAGGAACTCAGGACAAAGGAGACCTCAGGCAAGATCTAGGACTACTGAGGTTCAGACTCCTCAGACAGGGCACAGAGCCCATCAGGAGCGTCCCAATTCTCTAAGAAGAAGGACAAACCAGGTGGCTTCTGAAAGGCAACGGAGACCTGACTCTGGTAACACTCAGGCCAGACCTCATGTGCCAAGAGGTCAGGCCCGAGCTGCTCCTGCTCAGGACAGACTTCAGCCCAATGCACCCAGGCCAAGGAGGAACAGGAGGCCCACCCCCAGAAATCAATATAGGGCTCCTGTATCTCAGGCTGACACCCATACACCCTCAACTTCCCAGGCACAAAGGAAGAAGAGAACTGTGTATGTTGACATTTCAGGGAAACAGGTCTACACTTCTGATGCTATCAGAATTGTCAGATAAATCTGGATCCCGAAGGGTATGGCTGACTCAGTAGGACCCAATACTAGATGGGTACCTGAGGCCTGATTCTTTTCAGGTCACTGCGGGCTACAAGAAGAAGAAGGAGGATCTGATGAAGGACTGGTACTTGGACTCAGGATGTTCCAGGCACATGACCGGATTTCGTGATCTCCTTCAGGATTATGTAGCTCAAGAAGGCCCGCAGGTAACCTTTGGTGATAACTCTAAGGATTTCACCAGAGGATTCGGAACCCTTGTTATTAACTCTGTCCGTGTAATGAATGTATCATATGTTGAAGGACTGAGACATAACTTACTCTCGGTCAATCAGTTCTGTGACCGAGGATATAGTGTAGAATTTACATCTAATATGTGTCTTGTGAAGGACAAATCTACACTACAGGTTCTGATTACAGGTGTCAGGAGGGGCAATGTATATTTTGCTGACTTCAAGAGCAGCCCTCCTGAAACATGCCTGGTCGCTAAGAGCTCCTCTGAGCTCAATTGGCTTTGGCATAAACGTCTGAGTCACTTAAACTTCAAGATTATTAACAAAATCTCTAGACTCTCTCTTGTAGATGGTCTGCCTAATGAAGTTTTTAGCAAAGACCACGTGTGCGGAGCATGTCAGGAAGGCAAGCAAACCAAAGCCTCATTCAAGGTGAAGGAAGCCTTTTCTACTGACAGAGTGCTTCAGCTCCTGCACATGGATCTCTTTGGTCCAGTAACTCCTGTCAGCATAAATGGTAGGAAATATACCCTTGTTGTTGTTGATGATTATTCCAGGTACACATGGGTTATTTTCTTGCTGAACAAAAAGGAGACACAGGTCAAGCTTCCAGAGTTACTCAAGCAATTGAGTACTGAACAGGGTCAGAGCATTGTCAGGATTTGATCAGATCGAGGAACCGAGTTTATAAACTCTATTATAACTGACTTTTGTACTAACCATGGTATAGCTCATGAGACTTCTGCAGCTAGGACCCCTCAGCAGAATGGGGTAGCTGAAAGAAGGAATCGAACCCTGAAGGAAGCTGCCAGGACCATGTTGGCTGAATCAGGACTGCCCAAGAAGTACTGGGCTGAAGCAATCAACACTGCTTGCTACACTCAGAACCGATCTATGCTGAACAAACAACATGCTCAGACACCCTATGAAACTTGGAACAAGAGGAAACCTCGCATCTCTTATTTCCATATTTTTGGGTGCAAGTGTTTCATCCTGAACAATGGGAAAGACCAGCTGAAAGCCTTTGATAGCAAATCTGATGAGGGAGTTTTCTTAGGATACTCCTCAGTCAGTAAAGCTTTCAGGGTGTATAACTGTCGGACCCTTTGTGTGGAGGAAACACCTCATATTGTGTTTGATGAGACTGCATCAGTGCATAGGAAACAGGTTCCAAGTCCTGATACTGAGGGAATTACCAAAAGGGTAACAAGGCTGAGTCTGAAGAATCCTGAATTCAAGATCAAACTTGTCAGTGCTCCCAAGGGATGGGATGATGATGATGAAGATCAGGATGGACTTCAGGCCAACCCTCAGCAAGCCCCTGCCTCGGAAAACGTTGAGTCTCAGATGGAAGGACAGACTCAACCTGAGGTACGTACTGTCGGTGATGATGCTTCTGTACCTGAGACAGTTACTGAGTCCAACACTGTAGGGGGAAACAATTTCTTTGATATTGGTCAACCCTCAGGAAATGACTCAATATCCCCTGTTCTTGCTCGTTCCGCTTCTTTGCCTATTATTGTCGAGACTAATGTTTCAGGATCAGGCAATGGAACGTCAGTAGCTCCCTGTGCTCCAGTCAGCAGGAGGCGATGGCTAGATGATCACTCATTGGCTGATATCATTGGGGATATCAATGAAGGGGTCAGGACGAGGTTGTCCTTTGGTGAAAGCGCTATGTTTTATTGCTTCCTGAGTGATCAGGAACCTACAAGCATAGAAGAAGCTCTAGCTGATCCCAACTGGATCCTAGCCATGCAGGATGAGCTCAATCAGTTTGAGCGGAATCAGGTTTGGGAGTTAGTTGAAAGACCTAGGCGTCAACATGTTATTGGCACTAAGTGGGTTTTTAAGAACAAGAGGGATGAGAAGAATGTTGTTGTCAGAAATAAGGCCAGGCTAGTAGCAAAAGGTTATTCTCAAGCCGAGGGTATCGACTATGATGAGACCTTTGCTCCAGTCGCAAGATTAGAAGCAATCAGGTTGTTTCTGGCTTATGCAACATTTAGGAAATTCAAAGTGTATCAGATGGACGTAAAGAGTGCTTTTCTGAATGGTGTACTGAATGAAGAGGTGTATGTTGAGCAACCTCCTGGATTTGAAGTTGGTAATAAAGTATACCACCTGAAGAAAGCTCTTTATGGCCAGAAGCAAGCTTCGAGAGCTTGGTATGATACACTATCCCAATTCCTGATAGACCACGGGTTCGTGAAAGGAACAGTGGACAGGACCCTCTTCCGGATCACCGAAGGGGAAGACATTCTCTTGGTTCAGATTTATGTGGATGACATAATATTTGGATCTCCTAATCTGAAGATTTGTGAGAAATTTTCCAAGCTGATGACTGGGAAATTTGAGATGTCAATGATGGGAGAAATGAATTTCTTTCTGGGTCTCCAAGTCAGGCAAACTGACTCCAGAATTTTCATTAATCAGTCCAAGTATGCGAGGGACTTGATTCAGAAATTTGGAGTTCAGTCCAGCAGAGTCTCACGGATTCCCATGAACACAAATGAGAAGCTGGATCCTGACAAAGAAGGAGTCTCAGTAAATCAGACTGAATATAGGGCACTGATAGGATCTTTATTATATCTGACTGCTAGTCGTCCTGAAATCACTTATGCAGTTGGAGTTTATGCAAGGTATCAGTCTGATCCAAAGAAGAGTCATCTAGAGAGTGCCAAAAAGATTCTGAAATACCTGAGAGGTACAGTCAACTTAGGACTTTGGTATCCCTCTGATGACAACCTAGAACTGACTGGCTATTCAGATGCTGATTATGGAGGCTGTAGACTT
>JAPKLY010002303.1:9705-23181 GCA_026898435.1 Prunella vulgaris | reverse complement strand
CGCAGGTAACCTTTGGTGATAACTCTAAGGGTTTCACCAGAGGATTCAGAACCCTTGTTATTGGCTCTGTCCGTGTACTGAATGTATCATATGTTGAGGGACTAAGACATAACTTACTCTCGGTTAGTCAGTTTTGTGACCGAGGATATAGTGTAGAATCTACATCTAACATGTGTCTTGTGAAGGACAAATCTACACTACAGGTTCTGGTTACAGGTGTCAGGAGGGGCAATGTATATTTTGCTGACTTCAAGAGCAGCTCTCCTGAAACCTGTTTGGTTGCTAAGAGCTCCTCTGAGCTCAGTTGGCTTTGGCATAAACGCCTGAGTCACTTAAACTTCAAGATTATTAACAAAATCTCTAGACTTTCTCTTGTAGATGGTCTACCTAATGAAGTTTTTAGCAAAGACCACGTGTGCGGAGCATGTCAGGAAGGCAAGCAAACCAAAGCCTCATTCAAAGTGAAAGAAGCCTTCTCAACTGACAGAGTGCTTCAGCTTCTGCACATGGATCTCTTTGGTCCAGTAACTCCTGTCAGCATAAATGGTAGGAAATATACCCTTGTTGTTGTTGATGATTATTCCAGGTACACATGGGTTATTTTCTTGCTGAACAAGAAGGAGACTCAGGTTAAGCTTCCAGAGTTACTCAAGCAATTGAGTACTGAACAGGGTCAGAGCTTAGTCAGGATCCGATCAGATCGAGGAACTGAGTTTATAAACTCTATTATAACTGACTTTTGTACTAACCATGGTATAGCTCATGAGACTTCTGCAGCCAGGACCCCTCAGCAGAATGGGGTAGCTGAAAGAAGGAATCGGACCCTGAAGGAAGCTGCCAGGACCATGTTGCCTGAGTCAGGATTGCCCAAGAAGTACTGGGCTGAAGCAATCAACACTGCTTACTACACTCAGAACCGATCTATGCTGAACAAACAACATGCTCAGACACCTTATGAAACTTGGAACAAGAGGAAGCCTCGCATCTCGTATTTCCATATTTTTGGGTGTAAGTGTTTCATCCTGAACAATGGGAAAGACCAGCTGAAAGCCTTTGATAGCAAATCTGATGAGGGAGTTTTCTTAGGATACTCCTCAGTTAGTAAAGCTTTCAGGGTGTATATCTGTCGGACCCTTTGTGTGGAGGAAACACCTCATGTTGTGTTTGATGAGACTACATCAGTGCATAGGAAACAGGTTCCGAGTCCTGACTCTGAGGGGGTTACCAAGAGGATAACGAGACTGAGTCTGAAGAATCCTGAATTCAAGATCAAACTTGTCAGTGCTCCCAAAGGATGGGATGATGATGATGAAGATCAGGATGGACTTCAGGCCAACCCTCAGCAAGCCCCAGCCTCGGAAAATGTTGAGTCTCAGATGGAGGGACAGACTCAACCTGAGGTACGTACTGTCGGTGATGATGCTTCTGCATCTGAGACAGTTACTGAGTCCAACACTATAGGGGGAAACAATGTCTCTGATATTGGCCAACCCTCAGGAAATGACTCAGTATCCCCTATTCTTGCTCGTTCCTGTTCTTTGCCTATTATTGTAGAGACTAACATTTCAGGATCAGGCGAGGGAACGTTAGCAGCTCCCAGTGCACCCGTCAGCAGGAGGCGGTGGCTAGATGATCACTCATTGGCTGATATCATTGGTGATATCAAGGAGGGGGTCAGGACTAGGTTGTCCTTTGGTGAGAGCGCTATGTTTTGTTGTTTCCTGAGTGATCAGGAACCTAAGAGCATAGAAGAAGCTCTTGCTGATCCCAACTGGATCCTAGCCATGCAGGATGAGCTCAATCAGTTTGAGCGGAATCATGTTTGGGAGTTAGTTGAGAGACCTAGGCGTCAACATGTTATTGGCACCAAGTGGGTCTTTAAGAACAAGAGGGATGAAAAGAATGTTGTGGTCAGGAATAAGGCCAGATTGGTAGCAAAGGGTTACTCTCAGGCCGAAGGAATCGACTATGATGAGACCTTCGCTCCAGTTGCAAGGTTGGAAGCAATCAGGTTGTTTCTGGCATATGCAACATTCAAGAAATTCAAAGTGTATCAGATGGACGTAAAGAGTGCTTTTCTGAATGGTGTACTGAATGAAGAGGTGTATGTTGAGCAACCTCCAGGATTTGAAGTTGGTGACAAGGTATATCACCTGAAGAAAGCTCTTTATGGCCTGAAGCAAGCTCCGAGAGCTTGGTATGATACACTATCCCAATTCCTGATAGACCACGGGTTCGTGAAAGGAACAGTGGATAGGACCCTCTTCCGGATTTCCGAAGGGGAGGACATTCTCTTGGTTCAGATTTATGTGGATGACATAATATTTGGATCTCCTAATCTGAAGCTCTGTGAGAAATTCTCCAAGCTGATGACTGGGAAATTTGAGATGTCAATGATGGGAGAAATGAATTTCTTTCTGGGTCTCCAAGTCAGCCAAACTGACTCCGAAATCTTCATAAATCAGTCCAAGTATGCGAGGGACTTGATTCAGAAATTTGGAGTTCAGTCCAGCAAAGTCTCACGTATTCCCATGAACACAAATGAGAAGCTGGATCCTGACAAAGAAGGAGTCTCAGTAAATCAAACTGAACATAGGGCACTGATAGGATCATTATTGTATCTGACTGCTAGTCGTCCTGACATCACTTATGCAGTTGGAGTTTGTGCAAGGTATCAATCTGATCCAAAGAAGAGTCATCTAGAGAGTGCCAAAAAGATACTGAAATACCTGAGAGGTACAGTCAATTTAGGACTTTCGTATCCCTCTGATGACAACCTAGAACTGACTGGCTATTCAGATGCTGATTATGGAGGCTGTAGACTTGATAGGAAGTCAACTACAGGCACATGTCAATTTCTAGGAAGTAAACTGATCTCTTGGTTTTCTAAGAAACAAACCAGTGTTGCAACGTCTACTACTGAGGCTGAGTATATGGCCGCAGGCAGTTGTTGTTCTCAGATCCTTTGGCTGAAACAGCAACTGAGAGACTACCAAGTTGAGGCCACTGAAGTCCCAATTTATTGTGACAATAATAGTGCCATTGCCATATCCCAAAACCCAGTCTTACACACAAGGTGTAAGCATGTAGACATCAGGCATCAGGCATCATTTTATCAGAGATCATGTTGAAAAGAAGGACATCAGGATGGAGAGAGTCCCTACTGAAAAACAGAGAGCTGACATTCTGACTAAGGCTCTGCCTAAAACCAGATTTGTTGAGTTATCAGTAGAGTTAGGACTCCTTGACCCAGGCTTAGGTGATTCAGTCTGAATCTCTAATCAGAATGCACATGGTCAGGGGGAATTATTAACTATGACTCAGTTTGAAGGAATCTCAGAGAGAATGTGAATGGTAGTAGGGGGAACATTCAGTATAAAAGGGATGATCAGTATAGACTGACTAAGTTTCAGGACACTGAACTCAGGGCTTGTCACCCTGATAGTGCAATAAGTGGTATCAGTCAGAATACAAATCTGACTGACTGGTATGTTTCCTGATTTTTATCTAGTCATCTTATCTTGCGTGCATCATCCTTGATACTGTTTGTCGTATTGTCAAATCAATTTAATTTGTCAAATAATCCCAGCCATTCATTTAATTTTCAGTTATTATTTAATATAATTTATTTGAATTAAATACGGACATGCTCAAATGTGCATTTAATGCACTGTGGGAGGGAACATTTTTCGATAAAGTTTGACCAATTACTTTTGAAAACCGGAAAGGCTCCATGCTTTTCACTTTTTAATCTTGACCATTGAATCTCATAAGTCATTATTTTCTGAGCCATCCGATTTAAACTGAAATTTAGTATAAATAAGGGAAGTGGTTGTCTTTGCAACCTTTATGCACCCAAATATTTTCCTAACATATTTTCTCTGAAACCCAATTTTCTTCAAAATCTCCAACTTAATCCATGGCGTCTCCTTCGGTGGATTCATTCTTTGGGAATATCTTCCATCTCAGGAATGAGATCCACTACGAGCCCTTTGGGGATTTTTCTTCTAACCACCCCGATATTTTGCCTGTACGAGAATTATTTGAGAATGCAGGTCTTCAACAGTTCATCACTGCTAGACCCCAGAGACTGCACCCCAGACTTGTTGCTGCTTTCTACCTCAAGATGGCGCAGAACAAGAATTCCCAGGATTGGGAGACATACATTCCACTGTCCTCATGTGTGAAGGGGGAGGATGGTGAGGAGGAAATGACCAGGAGGTGGGTCACTATCAACCTCAGGGAGAAGATTAGGGAGGTTTTTAATCTTCCCCGCTCTGGACGAAGCCCGGTTGATTACGGGTTTGGGAACGAGAAGGATTTTCTTCAATCTCTATGCGATGGAGATGTCGTCCTGAGGTCGGGTCTCAATAAATCAGTCCTGAGGACTGAAAATCATCACTTCTTCGACCTGACAAGTCAGGGAGTGATGGGGATTACCGGAGGATTGGAGCAGATCTCCAGACCAAAGCTTTATACGATGATGGCAATTTCTGACTCCTCAGTGCACAATTTTCACTGGGAGGATTACTTCCTCCAAATGCTGGTAGCTGAGACCAGCAAAATCAAGTATTCGCCTGAGGGTCAGGCGACGTTCGAGGCCAAGATGCACTTTGGCACCAAAATCTCACTGAAATTGCTCCCATTACTTCTATTCCGGATGTTGCATCCCCTGATCCCGATCAACTGATTCTCAACATCGCCTCAACCTATCAGAGTGTGGAGACGGATCAGGTGGAACCTGCTCGGGAAGGAGGAGTTGAGCAGGAGGCTGCTGAACCAGTCAGGCTGAAGCCCCATGGCCATTCCCCGCGCCTGATGAGAACACATTGCCAGATTTCGAGATTGTGGCAAGGGGAAGTGCTGTGGATATGGTGGAGAGGAGGTTTCCTGATCTCTCAGACGCTCAGAAGGAGGCAGTTGTGCAACTGCGCACCTACGCTATGATCAGGAATGCCACTTGGCCTGAATTGAGTCAGCTTGGGGAGTTGAGAGGATGGGAGAAAATGGCTGAAACTGAAGCTGCCCTCTTTGATCACTTCAACGTGAATTCTTTACATCACCTGATCAAGATGGTAGACTTCATCAGAACTGTTAGACTCATCTACCCCGAGCCAGAGCCTGAAAAAGTTGAGGAGGAGAAGAAAGATGAGGAAGAGACTGTGATTGCGGAAGACATTCAGCAAGGTGGCACTGAAGGAGTCAGTGCACCGGCCGATGATGCACCCCTTGGACCCGGGACTGCGGAGGCTTCAGGAGAGGGTCGAACAGGTCTTATCCGAGTAAGAGGAAACTGGATCACCCCAGCAGCTATGTTTACTGAGAATTCCTCACGAGCGCTTGCAAATTATCACAGAAGGATAAATCTCATTGAGCGAAAAGGGTTGACTAAAGGCTGCACATAATTCAGCCATTGATAAGCTCAGTGTCGGCCTGAGAGGAATGGCAGGGCAGATTGGGCAATTGCAGGGCAAGCAGACTGAGATGGACAGTCAGTTCACATTATTGGCGGAGTCAGTAAATGAAGTTGTCAAACGAATCAATGACGATGATGCCAAAAAGGGGGAAGAAGGGAAGAAGCAAATTGCCACTACTGGTAAAGCCAAGAAGAAAATCTTCCCCCCTGAACTGAAAGCGACGGAAAGAAAAAGGACAAGGTCCGTCGCTGCCATCGAAGCTGCTGAAGGTTCAGATCCGAAAAGATTAAGGCCCTCTGAAGATCCTGCTTTGGAACCTTTGTACAAGGAGATGAAGGAACAAATGCAAACTGGGTTGACCACTCAGAAGAAAATGGTGATGACTGAAGCTGAAAAGATAGCAAAGATGAAGGAGATTTCGCTCCTCAGTCAGATCCAGCGCTTGAAAGAATCCAATGAGTATCTGACTTCGCAGGTTCAGAAGAAGAAGTCTATGACTTCTGGATCTCGGATGAACACTCAGAGGAAAATGGTGGTCAATCCAGATCAAGGCCCTCCTCCACTTCAGTTTGTGGAAGACTTCATTCCTATAGAGATGTTGGAGGTATGGATTCCAATCTGGAATATGTGGGCCTACCTATTCTATGTGGTGGGGTTATGGGACGATCTATCTGAACAAAAAGACGTCATACTCCATCACTGGATGGCACAGGAGCACCCTGATCTCTGGGCTGAAATAATCAGACATGCTGACACTGAAGGTGTAGAGATCGCTCCTCCGGAATTCATCAAGTACCCTCCTCCACTCTTCAGGAACTCCAAACAACTAGACCGGAAAGCGATATCAGAAGAAGTCGTCAGAATAGGATGCGCTGCCGGGGCTGTTGGTGATCGGAACAGGATGAAGCAGGTCCTGAACCGAGTCTTGGAGATGTATGATATTCCATAAGCTGTATGGAATAAGGATGAAGACTAGATCAGGAGCTAGTTGTTCAGGAATTTTGTAATAGCTTCAGGATAACTGTAATTCTATATCAATCAATGAAGTTATTTTATTTTTCCTGAGTACAACTTCTTGTTGACTCCTGAATTTACTTTTCTGAATTCTTATCAAGAACTGTACTAACCCATTCCTTGTTTTCATCTTATAGACTATGTATCTAGTTTGTCTGAAGGTACTGAGTTGTTCTCACTGACTAAGTCAGTTGATTGTATAGATGAATAGGAATTTGCTTAAGGGTTTTGGCATCATCAAAAAGGGGGAAATTGTTAGGACAATCTGAGTATTTTGATTAGATCCCAAAACCCCTGATGAATCTGCCTAAGTATAGTTGTTCAGGATGAAATAATTCAGGATAGTTAGGTTAGGAATTCAGTACAGGAGGAACTCGCTGAAGACTGAAGAATATTGGAGTCGACCCAATTTACTGAAGTCAGAAGTGTAATTCATCTTGAAGGAGTCAGTCAGTCTTGCTGAAGATTGCCTGGGTCTGAAGCTGAAGATCGAAGCCTGATGATCCGTCCTGAAGTCAATCCTGAAGTACCATTGGCTGATGTTTCTACTGAGTACACTAAGCATACTCAGGGCAGAACTTAGTCAGTGAAGAGTAAGTGTTACCTATCAGGCTGTGCTGAATGCACTTAAGACCTGACTTAGGCCTTGGTTCAGTTTACCTGAATCATGTAAGTCCAAAGCAAAAACGTTACACATACTGGGCTGAATAATCTATCAGGCTGTGCTGAATACACATAAGACCTGACTTGGGCATTAGTTCAGATCACCTGAATCATGTAAGTCCAAAGCAAAAAGGTTATTTATGCTATGGGACAAGAGACAAAGAGAATGTCAGTAAGACTCCATTAAGGCACACGTTCAGACTGACTTATTAACAAGAGACTCAGAGTATTGAATGTACGAGGAAGGGCAAATGTCTGAAGATCAACTAGCCGTTAGAGCGGAGAGCCAATGATCTTTCGACACGTATGTACAGAGTCTGCGCAGCATTTAATGCAGCATTTAATGCGTCTCAGAAGTTGCAGGCGATGGGACAACTTGCCAGAATAAGCATGGCGGTTAGGTCAAATAGTATTTCTAGCCTGCAAACACCCTAAAATAGGAAAGATTTGATTTGATATCCTCCAACGGATCTATTTTGAATATTGCCTATAAATATGGAGAGTCTTGCACCCATTCAAGGCTAACGGGAAATTTCCAAGAGAAAACTCTCAAGAATCCAAACTCTCAAAGCATACTATAAGCAACACTCTATAATTAAATTTCCCTAGTGTTGTAGTAGGATTCACTCTGTATTTGCTTATATCGATAGCTCTAATATTTAGCATTGTTTTGTATTGCTAGAGCTATCTTAGTTGGAAACCAGAATACCAAACCACTCAGGGTGTGAGATTGGTTGGTTAGAAGGACTGGGACTTGTAAAATGCCCAGGGGTCAGTTCCTAAGAGAGGAAGTTGGCTACTCGTGTCCCTTGGCACGTAAAACCAAGTACCTATCCTCAGGGTTTTGAGGATAGCTTCCTGTTAAATCAGGTCGTGGACGTAGGAGTTGGTTATCTCCAAACCACGTTAAAAAGTCCCATGTGTGCTGATTTACTATTCTGTTCAGGATCATAACTGTCATCATAATAAACTGAACATTGTGCATCATTTTTATATTCAGGACTGAATCAATCATCTTGAATCTTAATACTGTGCACTCAGCCTTAACCACCAGTTTACTAAGCAAGTTCAGAGAAAATGTTTTCAGAAACTTAAAACGAGTAGAAACTAAGGGCTCACTTTCCGCACGTACTCTAGCTCACTGAGATAGTAGTCCATCTAACCCGCTTCCGAGCAGTCAGTAGGTTTGTTATCTCTACTGAGCTTCCGAGCACTTTACTCACACTCAGCTTATCTGACTCGTTACTGAACTGTCCCTGCTGCCCCTGTGGACCTTCAGTATACTGAGTAATTCAGGAAATCCTGACTGAGAGTGTTAGAGCATTTTTCTGAGTCTTTCAGAAAAATCTGAAATCAGTGTATTCCCCCCCATACACTGATTGTACTCGTTTCGGGACCAACAATTTCATTTTTAACCGGCCGGGTTTTTCTCAAAATGCAATCATCATTGCATATTTGTTTAGAGGATTTTCAAGACATTGCTCCCCCACATTTCATTAATGGTCTCTGCGTCTATGTCAAAATACCCAGTTCACTTTAGTGTATCATTTTAACACAATTGGATATTTATTCCATTTTAGGAATATTTTTAATTTGTTCAACCAACAACGATAAGCACTACTAGTGCTTCAATCTTTACAAGTCACCCCCCTCACTTCGAGATAATTTTAGGATCATTCTATCCTTACTTACCATTCTGAATGATTTTATCTCCTTGTGTGGTGACTTTACATGAGATTGAACAAATCCATTTATCTTGTAGAATTTATTCCACTAGACATCCACTGCCTTTTGATTTTTCATTTAGCCTTAAGGCCACGCCTTAGCTAACAACTTCACATTCCGAATGTATTTCTCATGGAGACTCCTCCCCCACATTCGAATGTATCTTTATAGTCGAGTTGCTCGCCCATTCCATTAAATATTTCATCAGATATTAATTTGGACACAATTTCGAAACAAATTGGAAAATCAAACTCTTCGAATTCACTCTTGAATTCAAACTCATTTTGGTCGAAATACCAAAATTAAATTCAATTTTTGATGTGACCATAATTGCCACTTTTGACTTTCAAATAATTCTTCACAAAATTACACGAGTCAAAAATTTCTTTTGGATTTAAATGCAAACTCTACTTGCTCTCTCAAGCAATTACAATTTTTGCTCTCGAACACAATTATTAATGGGGTTTAACCTCCATTTTTTACTCAAAATAATTATTAAATTAATTAAATGAGTAAACCATTTTGGATCAAATCCAAAACACCATTTGTGCTGTCATGCACAATTTTCAATAGGGCTTTAATTTCAGTCTTTTGAATCAAGAATAATTATTGAACTAATTAAACGAGTCAATATCTTTTTTAAATTAAACCAAAATTCCACTTGTGCTGACAAGAAGAATCTCAAATTCGGCTCTTAACTGTCATCATTTATTCGTGAATAATTCAAATTATTCAAGTGAAATTTTTGGACTAAATCCAAATTTCAATTTTACGCTCTCAAGCACAAATATATAATCCCAAATCAAAATTGAGAGCAAATATTTAATCCCAAATTAATTTTTTTTATAATAATTAAGTAATTTAAATTTATGAAATAAAATTCATAATATTGCACGGCCCAAAATAAATTGATCCAACACAATCAATTTTGCCCATCTATAATTCGAAAATGGCCAATAAATTCAAATAATTTGTTCGGCCCAATTCAAGAAGATTCATGCTGCAAATGTATCCGGAATGATGAACTATCGTGTTCAATCACTGCTCTGGTATGCAAACTCATATTTACATCTAACATTTCAATCGATGCGTTCATTTAAGAAGGACGAAGGCACATCACCTTCTGTACTATCGGACGGCGATATCCTACGGCGGCTCAGTTCGCCCAGCACCGTCCATCACTCGGACGCCAGTCTCCAGCCCACTGCCTCACCTCCACGGCAATGTGCCACTGTCTCGATCAATTTAACAGCAGCGCCTTCGTCGACTTCGTACTGCGCCGCACCAGGAGGAGGTGTCGATCAAGGAGCGGCGGCCTGATCTGAATGCCACACGCATTGATCCGACAGGCTATCATTTAAGGCCTGGAGCCTCGCCATCAATTTCTGATGCTTTGTGATCTGGATTCCGCAAATCTGATTAATAAAATGACAGTGTTTTCATCACGGTATCTTGCGGATCAGGCGAATCAATTCCCCTTTGTTTAGGATCATCTTGTTGAGAAAGCTGCTAGATGTGAATGCGATAGGATTTTGGCATTTTTCTGTAGATTTAATTTATATAAAAATTTCTGCAAGATTTCAGCGCACATAGTGTTTGTAGAAATGCCTCTGAGAAAATTTGAGCATTTCAATTTTATGCAAGTTTCCTGCATACAAGGTGTTTGTGAAAATGTCATGTTAGAGTTTAAATTTTAAATTCTAATAATTCTTTATTTTATTATTTTTGCATTTATTCACATTTAATTAGTTAAGATTATGATATTTCTATTTTAATTTATTTGTGCAGGAGAAAAGATTTGACAAAGATTTGTGTTTTGAATAGGATATTTTTGCTTAGATATTTTATGAGGAGTTAGAAAAAAATGGTCTTGGTTATTATTCCTATTCTTAAGCTACAAGATGAAAACTTGGAGAAGTTGAGAATATTATTTGAAGAGTGAAGAATGTGACATGAACGTGGGATATTTTGTGAGCCTATAAAAGAGTCAATGGGATTATTGAAGAAGATACACATCCAACACACAATCGAGATAGCCGAGACTTTGAGAGAGCAAAATTATACTTGTTTAACTGAGTTTTGATAATAGCTTAGAAAAATTCGTTCTTCGTTCTTCTTTTACAACTCAATTTGTTTTAATGTCCTTAAACTAGATTTCGTTAGTTTCAAAGGACTCATTGTAATTCACATTAAAATAGTGAATAAGTTTTGTCATGAGGCATTCACAAGTTATTTCATATAACTTGTGAAAATTTATTTGATGTTGTTTTATTTTTTTCCTGCGTTTTTATCTAACGTTGGACGTGGTGTGATCACATTACACCCCACATCCAGTTTCTGTCGTTGTATTTCAAGTTTTCCATAGCATAGACACTTTCAATTTGCATCAAGAGCCTGCACTTAATTAAATAAGTGTTTGGTCCTGGTTGTCTTGTTATGGATCACGTTAATCCTATTTTGGCTAAGCTTCCTACTCTAGATGGTTCAAATTATGCTTATTGGAATATCCGATTGCGTTCGCACATCAAATCAATTGATATTCGTGCATGGAGATCAATTGTCAATGGCTATGTAGTTCCTAAGAGTCCACCAGATGAGGATGGCAATGTAACTCCTAAGCCTAAATCTGAATGGACACAAGAGGAAATCACGTTGTCTAGTTTCAATGAAAAGGTACTAAATGCTATCATTACTTGGGTGGACATGCATATCTTTAAGCTTATTCAAAATTGTCCAACAGCTAAAGATGCATGAGATGCTCTTCAAAATCATTGTGAGGGTAATGCAAGTGTTCGAGAAACGAAGCTTCGTATGCTCATGAGTAAATTTGAACGTTTGAGAATGGAAGAAAATGATGATATTTCATCTTATTTTGAAAAATTAATTGATATCTCAAACGAATGTCAATTGCTTGGTGAGTCTATGACCAACAAACAACTTGTTTCTAAATCTCTTCGTTCTCTCCCCGAAAAATTTAATATAAAAGTTTCCTCTATTGAAGAAGCTCATAATCTTGCTACCATGGATCTCAACACTTTGATGAGTATCCTTAAAACTTTTGAAATGAATCTCTCTAATCAGAGAGAATCTTACAAAGGCAAGAATGTGGCTTTTCAAGTTCAATCCTCAAAGGATAAAACCGATGATGAGGATGAAACTTTTGAAGAAATTAGTGAGGGAGCTGATGTTGCTTTGATCACCCACAAATACAATTCAATTGTGAGAAAGTTTAATAGAGAGAATGTACAAATCAAGTCTAAAGAGAAACAAACTAATGTTGGTGGTCAAATGCCAAAACGAACCTTTCCCCAAAATAAAAAAGAAAATACATTGAGAAGGACTGCTTCTGATCGAAATAAATTTGATCCCAAGCAACTCAAGTCCATCCAATGTCATGCATGTTCAGGTTGGAGTCACTACGCTAATGAATGCGCAAATGTGGTAAGAGATTGTGGGTGTCTCTCAGTGATGATGAGGAGGATGTAGATGAGAAAAATCAAGAATCTAACCACAAGATGATGTTGGCTACAGTGAATCAGCCATCTCTGACCGATTGTGATGATGTTGACCCCGATGTGATCACATCGTTGTCAACATTCAACAGGTTTAACTATTTTGGTTCTTCTAATTTAAATTGTTTTCATGGGTCTATTAATGATGCAGAGTTTCAAGAGGAGGATGAAATGGACAAAAATTCTATCATAATGGAGTTGCAGGGTCTCTATAAAGCTTTACTAAAGGAATGGAAGAAACAAGCTTTGAAGGTAGAAAAGATGTCCAGTGAAAATGAAGAGTTAAGGAGTTATGTAACAAGGTTAGAAGTACTGCTTACCAAAAAGGATGTTGAATTGAGTAAAGTACAGTCCAAGCTTGATCTTGCTGAGGCTACTTTTACCAAACTCAACACTGACACTTCAAAATTAAATGAGATACTTAACTTGGGTAAGTCTAATACATCAGGTTTTGGATTTCAAAATTCTTTAGACAATATTTGTTCAAATATTTTTAGAAATAAGGATGAAGTTGTTTTTATTAAAGAAAAAGGTAATGAAGTTGTTAAGCCACTGAATAAGTCTAGGAAACGAAAATATGTGTGTCACTATTGTTTTAGACCTGGACATATCAAACCTTTTTGTTTTAAACTTCAATATCTTTTCAGGGAACAGATGTTGCCTACCATGTTGCCCAACATCGACGAGAACATCTCATCCTAGAAAAAGAAAATTGTCTATAAGAAAATTTGGATGCCTAAATCTGATGTAAAATGCAATGTAGTTTACACTGCCTTAAAGACTAACATTGCAGGTTCTTGGTACTTTGATGGTGGGTGTTCACGTCACATGACGGGCACCAAAGAATTTTTAAAAGATTACTAATTTATTGATGGTGGAATTGTGACTTATGACAGTGGCTCCAAAGGAAAGATTGTTGGCAAAGGAACACTGGACGTTCTTTGATTTCCTTCATTAAGGAATGTTTTGCATGTTGATGGTCTTATGGCTAATTTAATTAGCATAAGCCAATTATGCGATGATGATTTGGAGGACAAGTTTAACAAAAATTCTTGCAAAGTTTTTGATAATTTAAACATTTGTGTCATGACAGGAAAAAGGTCAAGTGATAATTGCTACCTTGTTGGTGAACAAGAGATGTGCAA
>JAPKLY010002302.1:0-23613 GCA_026898435.1 Prunella vulgaris | reverse complement strand
TGACTGGACATCAATCTGATCGAAAAATCATTCCCATAGTTGGTATGGGCGGCATAGGTAAGACTACTCTTGCTAGAAATGCTCAAGATAGTTTGCTCGTTGTGCAACACTTTGATGTTCGTGCTTGGGTTACCTTATCTAAGACACACGACCTGACAGAAATCCTCTTAGAAACTCTTTCTTGCCTAAGGCAATCCAACAAAGGGATGGATGAAAAAAGTGGGCATGAATTAGGAGAGCACTTGCATAAAAGTTTATTAGGTTGGAGATATTTGATTGTATTAGATGATATGTGGAGTGTCAGAGCATGGGAAGAGATGAAGTTTTTCTTTCCGGATAACCACAACAGGAGTCGAACTGTTGTAACTACCAGAATATATGATGTTGCTAATCACTTTGGCTCCACGAGATTTGCATTGAATTTTCTAGGCCATGATCAAAGTTGAAGCTTTTTTGTGAAATGGTGTTTTTGGAAGAAGTTTGCCCTCTCGAACTAGAAGAGAGTGGAAAGAAGATTGTTAGAAAGTGCAAAGGACTTCCCTTAGCAATTGTTGTGATTGCTGGGCTTCTTGGGAGTTCTCCTAGGACAAAGAATCTGTTGGGTCAACAATAATTGTTTGAAATAAATTGGAATAAAGAATTTGAAGAACACCAAGATTTACGTGGTTCGATCAGAAATGATCTACGTCCACGGATGAGGGCACCTCTCTCACTAATCGATGGAAGATGATACCGATTACAAAGTGAAGCCTCACATCAATATGTTTAGATCTTTCATGAAAGACCTGATGCTTGACTAAGTGAATGGCACTCTGATTATCACATTGCACAGTAACTTCATCTTGCCTGATTCCAAATTCCCTGATAATGCCCTTAAGCCACATAGCCTCATTTACTGCTTCTGTCACTGCGATGTACTCAGCTTCAGTGGTTGATAGTGTAACCACTGACTGTAATGCAGCCCTCCAACTGATGGCTGTGCCATATAGTGTAAACACATATCCAGTTAGAGACTTTCTTGTATCTATGCTTCCAGCATAGTCAGAATCTACAAAACCTTGTAGAGGTTGCTTGTCCTCCTGAGTCCTCTCAAATAGTAATCCCAGATGTGTTGAACCTTTCAGATATCTCATTATCCACTTGAAAGCTTCCCAATGTGCCTTTCCAGGATTAGCCATAAACCTGCTGACCAAGCTCACTGCATGAGCAATATCAGGTCTGCTACAAACCATGGCATACATTATGCTTCCAACTCCGTTTGAATAAGATATCTTGTTCATCTGAGACTTCTCCTGATCACTCTTGGGACATTGATCAGCTGACAATTTGAAATGTTGTCCAAGAGGAGTAGAGACCGATCTTGACTCATGCATCTTGAATCTTCTCAAAATTTTCAATATGTAATCCTGCTGAGTCAAGAACATCCTTCCAGCTGACTTGTTCCTGATAATATCCATACCCAGAATTCTCTTAGCACTTCCAAGGTCTTTCATGTCAAAGGTTGAACTGAGCTTATCCTTCAGTTTCTGAATTCTTCTAAGACTTTTGCTGGCAATTAACATATCATCCACATAGAGTAATAGATATGTCAGTACCTCAGAGCCTTGTTTTTCCAAGTACACACAGCTATCATACTTGCATCTGTTGAAGCATATTGACATCATGAAGCTATCAAACCTCTTATACCACTGCCTTGGGCTTTGCTTAAGTCCATACAGAGACTTCTTCAGCAAACATACCTTTCCTTCATTTTCTGATAGTATGAACCCTTCAGGCTACTGCATATAAATGTTTTCTTCAAGCTCTCCATGTAGGAATGCAGTTTTGACATCCAGCTGTTGTAATTCCAGTCCATCCTGATTCACCTTAGACAATAAGATCCTTATTGAGCAGTGCTTCACAACTGGTGAGAACACTTCATTGAAGTCTATTCATTCCCTCTGAGTAAATCCTCTTGCAACTAACCTTGCCTTATATCTGATCAGCTCCTTTCCATCTGACCCAATTTCAGACTTTTTCTTGAATATCCATTTTGAGCTGACAACCTTCTGCCCTTTTGTTCTATTCACAAGAACCCATGTGTGGTTCTTCTCAAGTGAATTTAACTCCTCTTTCATAGCTGAAATCCACTGATCTTTATCCTTCATTGTCACTGCATCAGCATAAGTTTCAGGTTCTTGATACTCTACTTCTTCTGCTACTGATAAGGCATATGAGATCATGTCAGCTTGCCCAAACCTGATTGGTGGATGAATGCTTCTCCTATGTCTATCTCTAGCCAGACTGTAGTTTCTCAAATCTTGACCCTCCTCATCTGAATTTTCAGTTTGATCTTCAGAATCACTGTCTGCTGATGCACTCAGCTGATCTTCTTGTGGAATCCTGATATCAGTGTTGTCTTGAGCCTGATCTTCATTCTGAATCCTGGTTGTATGCTCCACCTGAACTGGTGTATGTCTGATTATGGGGTTGTCCTCAGCATTCTGAGAACTTTCAGATGTACTATATCCCATGACTTTCTCATTGAAAGTCACATCTCTGTTGATAATGCACTTCTTGTGTCCAGCTTCAAGGCACCACAACCTATAACCCTTGACACCTTTTGGATATCCCAGGAAGATGCACCTCAGAGCCCTTGGTTCCAGCTTATCTTGCCTTATGTGAGCAAAGGCTAAGCAACCAAACACCTTCAGATTATTGTAATCTGACAACCTACCATACCAAAGCTCATCTGGGGTTTTAAACTCAATAGCAGATGAGGGAGTTTTGTTTATCAAATAACAAGAAGTATTAACTGCCTCTCCCCAGAATACTTTAGGTAGTTTAGCATCTGATAGCATGCATCTGACCTTCTCCAAAATAGTTATGTTCATCCTCTCAGCAAGCTCATTCTGTTGAGGGTTTGCTGGAACAGTCTTGTGTCTTGTTATGCCTCTTTCCTTGCAGAAATTTTCAAATTCTTCTGACACATACTCAAGTCCATTGTCAGTCCTGAGATGTTTTAAGGATCTGCCTCTTTTGTTTTCTTGTTCAAGGAGCCATTCCCTGAACTTCCCAAAGGCTTCACTCTTCTGCTTCAGGATGATTACCCACACCTTTTTGCTGAAATCATCAATGATAGTCATGAAGTACCTTCCACCTCCATGAGTTTCAGTTCTTGAAGGCCCCCAGATGTCAGAGTGTACATAGTCCAAAGGAGCATCAGTATGATGTTTCCCCTTTGCATAAGAGTGTTTCTTGGATTTTCCCAACACACAGTGATCACAGAAATCCAATTTGATTGTTCTTGAATCCCCAAATGCCTTCTGCTTGGAGAGTTCATTCAGTCCTCTTTCACCAATATGCCCTAACCTCTTGTGCCACAAGATAGCATCAGAACTGCCCATAACTGCATTTACTGATCCGGCAGCTGAGTTACCCATCAGAATGTACAAGCCATTTACCTTCTTGCCTTTCATCACAATGTTGTTATCCTTGGTTATCAATATGAATCCATTTCTTGTATTGAATTCATATCCCAAAACATTGAGTGATCCAAGAGAAATAAAATTTCTCTTCAGCTCAGGTACAAACCTGACATCTTGTAGTATCCTCTCAGCACCATCATGCAGCCTCAACTTTATTGAGCCAGAGCCTCTGACCTTGCACATCTGATCATTCCCCAAGAGAACTGATCCACCATCAAATTTCTTAAGATCCCTGAATAAAATTTCATTGGGACACATATGAAATGAGCATCCAGAATCCAACACCCAATCTTCACTCAGCTTGACATCAGTAACAGCCAAGACCTCAGCACTGTCATATCCTTCCTGAGTAGCAATTGTGACATCTGCCTTTTGATCCTCTTCTTGCTTCCTGGATTTGTCAGGACAATTCTTCTTGAGATGTCCCACCTTCTGACATGAGAAATATTTTCTCCTTTCCACAAATTTTCCAGATTCAGGGCCTTTACCATTCTTCTTCTTCTTTTCCTGAAACGGTTTCTTCCCTTTCTTAAATTTGATATTCAGCCCTTCACCTTGATTTGTGTTCTTCCTTTCATATTGCATTTGAAGCGCCTTAGTTTTCAATGCATTCTGAATATCAACAGGGGACACCTTCTCTTGCCTTCCAAATAACAGAGCATCCTTGAAATTCTCCAAGGATTTTGGTAGAGAGTTCAGTAACATCAGGACTTTATCCTCATCTTCAATCTTGACTTCAAGATTCTCCAAATCATCCACTGTTTTATTGAATTCTTCAAGTTGTTCAACAAGATCCCTATCTTCAGTCATCTTGAATGAATGAAGCCTCTGCTTCATGAACAACTTATTGGTAACCGACTTCGTTTGATACACCTGTTCCAGCTTATTCCACACATCAATGGCAGTCTTCTCCTTATACACCTCCCTCAGAGGTTTGTCTCCCAAGCACAAGATGATTGTGCTATGAGCCTTGTCCAGAATCTCCTGCCTCTTTGCAGGTTCTGTTGAGGATTCTGATGGCCATTGATCCGCTGGTTTCAGAGCATTTGATAATCCATGGTGTGTGAGGAGAGCTTTCATCTTCACCTTCCACAAACCAAAATCATTCGCTCCTGTGAATTTCTCAAACTCCATCTTCGTAGAAGCCATAGCAGTTGATTTCACCAACAATCTTCCTTGTTCCCACAGACGGCGCCAATTGTTGGGTCAACAATAATTGTTTGAAATCAATTGGAATAAAGAATTTGAAGAACACCAAGATTTACGTGGTTCGATCAGAAATGATCTACGTCCACGGATGAGGGCACCTCTCTCACTAATCGATGGAAGATGATACATATTACAAGTATTTTATCTCTCAGAGTATATGATTGTTCTATCTTTTTGTCCTCTTTCCTCTCTATACATATGTGCGTATATATATAGGAGTATGGAATCCCTAATTAATGTTAGTGATCGTAACCACCTAACAAGAAAACTGCTATAGTTGCAACAAAAAAGAATAACTGTCAGAGCCCAACGATCTTCAGTTTTGATTCTGTTAAACTGATCGCCCGTTGTCCAATTTGGAAGTTTAAACTGCTTCGTAACTGATCCTGAATTAATTCCTGACTTCGGAGTCAGTATGCTCCTTTCTTGTCTTGTCTTGTCTTGTCTGCTGATATGATATGTCCTCAGCTGAGTCTGAGTACTCAGCTGATATCATCAGTAGACCTTTTGTCCTGATCTGACCAGCTGACCAGACCATACCATCCTGACTGACCATCATCCTGACCACCATCAGCTGACCACCTCAGCTGACTACGCTGATATCCCGGATGACTTTCAGCAGACTTCTCAAACGATCTCAGCTGACCTCATCAGGTGACTAACCATCAGCAGATCTATCAGCTGACTTCCTCAGCTGATAGTATAATGTTCAGTTAATCAACAGTACTTGCTCATCTGATCTCAATTTCACTTTCTTTGCACCCATAACAGAATCATTGGGAAAATGTGGAAAAGAATATCAGATCAATACTGAATGCATCAGAGGGCAATCTATGTTTGAATTTGTTATCTTTGAGTTACAGTCACTTACCTGCCTACCTAAAACCATGTTTTCTGTACTTTGGGATATTTTCGGAAGATGATGTAATCCGTGTGTCCAGACTTATCAAACTCTGGGTTGCAGAAGGATTCGTAAAACAAAATAAAGACCAAAATTTGGAAGAGATTGCAGAGGATCTTGTTGGCAGGAATCTCATTTCAGTTCATAGTTTGAGATGCAACGGGAAATTTAAAGCGTGTAGCATTCATGATCTTGTAAGAGAATTATGCATTTCGATTGCTGAGAAGGAGAAGTTTTTTTGCTCCACAAGTGTGCTTGGCACACCACAAGAGAGGCAGCGTCGTATTGTAATCCGTGAGTTTGAATCCAAATCACTTACATTGAGATCAAAATCACTAGCCCGTTCTCTAATAAGCAAAGGTGGTGATCTGCTGCAAGCAAAACCAAGATTATTGAGAGTATTGATCGAGGTTTACAGTGAAACCATAGACGAGACGTTCCAACAACTTAACCTGCGGTTTCTTGCCCATGAATCTAGACAAGTGCCGATTCCTGCGGTTTCTTGTTGGAGAAGTTGACGCTAGTATATATTCGGCAAGCTGGAATGAAATGATTTCGCAGTATTGTGTATGTTGCCTCATCTCCATTAAATTTTTTAATTTAATGATCCTATTCAAACACAATCTTACACTATCCAGTTGAGGACAAATATATGCATTTCTTCTTTGTACGAATCGATTGTATTTTTGTATTATTTGGTTGGATTCTTTGTCAATCACCGTGCTACTTTATTGATTGGGTTCTCCTACTTTATTCTATTAAAAAATATATATGTTAGGTATATTTGTGTTACCTATGGACACGCTTTGATCATCCATTGGTCAACGAGTCAATACAGCCAACTCTTGTTCTACTCTGTAAACCTTAATTCAAAGCAACTTTTAACATATTATTCTGAGGAAACCTTCAAAAAAATTGCTTATATTCCTTCCTGAAAACCTCAGAGATGATTACATAATTGCTTATAATTGGTTATATCAATAGTATTGTGCTCCAATTTTGGAAAAAGTGGACAAAAAAGAAATATGTTGGTTGTGGTATGGGGGATTGATTGAGGAGGATGATTACAAGGTGAAGAGGGGGTAATCAAATGGGGGTGTTGATTACCTTATTTAGGTGGAAAAACAATATTATGCACCTCATTTGATCTCATTAGCTACTATAATTACTACAATTATATCTCAATTCCCATTACCATTGAAGAATTTCCATACCAAGCGCCCCCTTACATTGAGATCAAAATCACTAGCCCGTTCTCTAATAAGCAAAGGTGGTGATCTGCTGCAAGCAAAACCAAGATTATTGAGAGTATTGATCGAGGTTTACAGTGAAACCATGGACGAGACGTTCCAACAACTTAACCTGCGGTTTCTTGCCCATGGATTCATGCGGCAAGCTGGAATGAAATGATTTCGCAGTATTGTGTATGTTGCCTCATCTCCATTAAATTTTTGAATTTAATGATCCTATTCAAACACAATCTTACACTATCCAGTTGAGGACAAATATATGCATTTCTTCTTTGTACGAATCGATTGTATTTTTGCATTATTTGGATGGATTCTTTGTCAATCACCGTGCTACTTTATTGATTGGGTTCTCCTACTTTATTCTATTAAAAAATATATATGTTAGGTATATTTGTGTTACCTATGGACACGCTTTGATCATCCATTGGTCAACGAGTCAATACAGCCAACTCTTGTTCTACTCTGTAAACCTTCATTCAAAGCAACTTTTATCATATTATTCTGAGGAAACCTTCAAAAAAATTGCTTATATTCCTTCCAGAAAACCTCAGAGATGGCAGCTTATGCGGCGTTGGTTTGTCTTATGAACAACATAGAGCACATCAAGATTCATCCTCTGGTTTCCACTCTGTTCCATGAGGAACACCTGGAATCCATTGTCCAAAGGGTTGAATCCATGCTGATCTTTGTAGAGAGATATAATAATTCTTATGGAGGTAGCGACGATGAAGTTAAAGACGTGGAGAAGCATATTACATCTGTAGCTCATTCTGCTGAAGATGTTATTGAATTCCACATAGTGGATCACATTCTTCCTCAAACCCCTGTTGCCGATCAAGCTGTTCCTGATTCAACTGATGCACTGATTCAATCTCCCACTGTTGTTGCTAGATCAGATATTCCCCTAGTGCTTGATCTAGAGAAAATCATTCAAGACATGGATTCTGTAAGGGATATTGTCATGAAGGTTGAGTTGCCTGCTGCGCCTTCCTTGCCTGCTGAGCCTACCATGCCTGCTGTTTCATCAAGACCTGGAAAGAGTAAGATGGTGGGATTTGATGGCTATTTGACTCGACTTTTGTCTAAGCTCACTGGACATCAACTTGATCGGCAAGTCATTCCCATAGTTGGTATGGGTGGACTAGGTAAGACTACACTCGCTAGAAATGCTTATGATAGTTTGGATGTTGTGCATCACTTTAAAGTTCGTGCTTGGGTTGTCATATCTCAGACATACATTGTGAGAGATATTCTTCGTGAAATTATTTCTTGCCTAGGAGAATTCAAACATGAAATGGATAAAAAAACTGAACATGAATTAAGCGAGCAACTGCATAAAACATTATTTGGTAGGAGATATCTGATCGTATTAGATGATATGTGGAGTATTGAAGCATGGGATAAGATAATGCTTTACTTACCTAGAAACAGCAATGGGAGTCGAGTTCTAGTAACTACTAGGATATCTGATGTGGCTAATCATTTTGGCTCCATGCGACTTGAGTTGGAAATGCTTGATGAGGATCAAAGTTGGGAGCTGTTTTGTGACAAGGTTTTTCCACAAGAAGTTTGTCCTCCAGAATTGGAGGAAATTGGAAAGAAGATTGTTAAAAGTTGCAAAGGACTTCCCCTATCAACTGTTGTGATTGGTGGCCTTCTTGGAAGTATCTCGAGGACACAAGACCAGTGGGAGAGTGTGGAAAAGGATACAACAGCAATACTGAATACAACAAACGACAATGAGTGCTTGAAGTTGTTATCTTTGAGTTATAATAACTTACCTGCTCATTTAAAACCGTGTTTCCTATACCTGGGAATATTTCCAGAAGATGATGTAATCCGAGTTTCCAAACTTGTCAAACTTTGGGTAGCGGAAGGATTCATAAAACCAAATAAAGACCAAAGTTTGGAAGAGATTGCAGAGAGTTACATAAAGGATCTTGTTGGCAGAAATCTCATTTTTGTTCATAGTCTTCGATGGAGTGGGAAAATGAAAACAATTAGCATTCATGATCTTGTAAGGGACCTGTGTATCAGGGTAGCTGAGAAAGAGAGTTTTCTTTGCATGGCAAGTGAGCTTGGCACACAAAGAGAAATGGACACGCAGCACCGCATTATAATCCGTGGAAGCACAAGGAAAAAGAGGTACTACGACACTCGAGTCTTGGATCTCTTGCCCGTTCTCTAATATTTAATTGAAGCAGAAAGGTGCATGTCAAATCTAGATTGTTGAGAGTATTGGACGGGGTTTACAGTGAACCCAGAGACATCATTTTCCCACAAGTTAATATGCGGTTCCTTGCCCAAGAACATGAATTTTGGTTGGATGAGGACATTTATTCTTACCAACTTCCTTCCTCAATCTCCTTACCCTGGAATGTGCAAACGCTAATTATCACAGGCAGAGCTTCAATAATTTATGCACCATCTGAAATTTGGAAGATGCCGCAACTTAGGCATCTTATGTTCAGAGACATAAATCTCCCTGAATTTCCCCCAAGTGATGCCATTGTCCTGCGTAACCTACGCACACTTAGGAGGGTGGCAGACTTCATGTTTACTGAGGAGGTGTGTAAAAGAATGCCCAATATCAAGAATCTGAATGTATGTTATAGTGATTTCTCGAGCAACGGCAGCAACTTTGTCTTGTTTAGCAAACTTGAATCTCTACACTACGCGTTTTACATTACGCTAGAACGAGATGATTTGTTGCAGTTTTTAAAGTTCCCGAATTCACTCAAGAAATTGACGCTAGAAAGCTTTCTATTCCAATGGGAAGACTTGACAGTGATCGGTTCGTTGCCTCATCTTGAAGCTCTGATATTGAAGTATTCAAGTGGAGGGCCCAGATGGGATCCTGTTTACGGGGAGTTCCTTCGCCTAAGATATCTCAAGATTGTTGAGTCTGATTTGATTAGCTGGAATGCAGATGACACCCACTTCCCATTCGAGAAGACAAATTTGGATATGTATGGTGTTATGGAGAAAAATAAAAAATAATAAAAATAATAAAAAAAATAATAAAAATAAATAATAATTTTAAAAAAAGATAAAAAACAAAAACAAAAAAATATATTATGGAATAGACAAAAATGAAAAAATGAGAAACTTATAGTGAAATGGAAGGAGTATTTAATTTTAAAATTATTTACACATTTTAAAGGAAATATTACCACCATCTTGAACATACAAATTAAAAAAAATATATAAATAAAATTAAATAATAAAATAAAAAAATATTTTATTAACTTTTATGAGTATATCATATTTTTGTAAGTGTGTAAAAATAGAGTCAGAACGTAAAAAAGTAAAAATAGGGGTGGGTCGAAGGGAATATATATTTTCTATTTATATTCACAAATATGTAAGAGTATTTATATATTATTATATTATTTATAAAATATATTTTTTCTTAAAATATAACCAAATTAATGTACATAAAAGTATGGGATTGGAATGGTGTAATTTTAATATTAACCATGTTTTTGTCTGTCGCTTTTGAATTATATCTATTTTCCAACTTTGCATTTTATTTTACTTTTTTTATTCTCAAGATAGGCCTCAATTGCTGATCATCCATTTCTCTCCGAGAGTTGGAGAAATCAGGCTTCAAATTCTTTACCGGTCTTGTTTTATGAGTATGAAGAATGGTTCTCATGTCTTCCTCCATTCAAGACACTCTTTTTCTGTAAATGTCCTGTAGTGATTTCGGGCAAAATCATCGAATAGGTAGTGTAAATCTTGTCATTGTTGCAGCTGTGTATCGATTTGAGTTCATCGATCAAGATATTTTCCTTAGATTAAAGGAGCCTTTTTATGAAAATTTGGAATTTGGTATGACTGTTGACTTGGTAGTAGGCTTGTGCAAGTGCATGAAAAACTCTATTTTTTAAGTATTGATGTTATATAGAGAAAGAGAGAACAACTTTCTAGTTCAGTGTATGAAACTGATATCTTAATTTGGTATTGCTTTAGACCATTTACCCTTGTTTTTTCGCTAAACTCATCTAACTGTTTTTTGCTAACCTCATTAGTCTAACCGTATTATGGGAGGGGCCACTCCCTTGCATCTTTCTTACTCACAAACACCATTGAAGAGAAATAAAATTTTTGTTTTGGATCTTCACTCGAATGTACTGATTTTTAATGGTTCAGATTGGCGATGGATTCATTTTTTGCTAGATTTTCTATATTTGTGTGTGAATTGAATGTATAAGAATAGGGGAAGAATTTTAGGTTCTTAAATTCACAATACTGATGTTTTTATTCTAATGCGTTTGTGAATTTTTATTAGTATTTTAAATTGTTAATAGAATAATTAAGATTTAATTTGTATATTTTACTTTTCAAATCTTAGCTTATTTACTTATTTATTACTCCCTCTGTCCCCCTATAAGTTGCTCATTTTACCATTTTCGTTCGTCCCACTATATGTTGCTCATTTTTTTTTTATCTTTTTTGGAAATTCCTATTCACTTCTTTATTATTATTTATCATACTTTTTATACTATTTCCATTACTTTTTCATTTTATTCCATCACATCACTTATACTTTTTCACTTTTTTCATCACACCACTTACACTTTTTCACTTTTTTTATCACATCACTTAGGGTGTGTTTGCAATTGATTAAAAAAGTGAAGAATCACTTTTTTCGGGGAAGTTGGTGAGACCCAACTTATCCCAAGAAAAAATGATTCTACACTTTTTTAATCTCTTGCAAACACACCCTTATACTTTTTCACTTTTACCTTAACTCGTGTGCCCAAAAGCAACGAGCAACTTTTATAGGGACGGAGGGAGTATTATTTTTTATTTGATTGGTGTGTATTAACAAATCACATCAATGTCCAATCAGCATGTGGTGCCGGAAATGTCCAATCAACATGCCAAAATGGTACTCCCTCCGTCCAACAGGAATTTGCACACTTTCTTTATTTGGATGTCCCACATAAATTTGCACACTACTAAAAAAGGAAGTATTGAATTGTGTGCGCACACTCACAAATTTATACACATATTTACCCATATGCCACTACTTTATATATAAAATACATTTTTCTTAAAAAATATTCCGTCCCGTAGGGTGCAAATTCCTACGGGACGGAGGTAGTATTGTTTTGTAATTTCAGCAACATTTAGAATATAAATTGTACGATTTGTAATAAATTAAGAGTACATTTGTACATTTAATTTTTTTGGGATTATTTTAAAATGAGCAGGTCTCTTGTGAACCCGAGTTCACATGAACTCATATCACTGTCACGTGTAATCACTATCACTGTTATTAACATATACTATCACTGTTATAAAAATATACTTGTTTTTTTAATAGTAATAGTGTATATACATAACAGTGATAGTGAATATACATAACAGTAATAATGTATACACATATACACATGACAGTGATAATTAAGAACCCGAATTCACCGTGAACTTGAGTTCATACAAGTTTTTGTCTTTTAAAATAATATGAAACTAAATTGTAATCCATTATAGTTTCCAAACTAAAGTAAGAAGGAAAAAAAGAGAACAGAATTTTGGTAAAAATTTTCTAAATAAAATACAACAATCGGAAAAGAGCAAATAAAGAAAATCACAAAACTAGATTCAAATAAATGAGAAAAGAATTTAAAAAAAAAAAATCAAACCTATATTTGAGGGTGTCGACAAATTGACGAGTTTTTTGCACTTTTGGTCCCATAGGACATGTATTATTTAAGACTTGGTCTCATACAATTTTTTTATTGCACTTATAATTCCAAACGTTGCACTTGTAGTCCCAAACGTTACAAAATTTACATATTTGGTCTCTAACATTGATGGCTCCGTTAAATGCAAGGTTTGCAGCGTTAGTCTCATAAGATTTACTCTTACTTAATTGTGTTTAGTCCATTAATTTGTATATTTAGATTTAGTCCCATTGATTTTTTTAATTGCACAATAAGTCCTAAAGGATCTAAATATTGAATTTTGTCTCTCATAGGATATAAATATTGAATAAAATCTAAAAAAATATTATAATAAATCAACTAAATCTTCAAATAATAAAATTAAATCTTTGATAAATAGTTAAAAAAATTCAACTAAATCTTAAAAATATTTAAAACTAAGAAATTAATTTTAAAAAAATTCAATTTTAATTCAAGATAAATAATAATTAAAATATAATTATTTTTAATTTAATTATTTATCAAGTCTAGTTGATTTTAAAAAAATATATGATTTTATTAAACTTTGGGCTATTTTTTTATTGTACTTATTTATTTAATTTTTTCAGATTTTAGTTAGGTTTAAATGATTTTATTTAAATACTACTTACTTTAATTATTTTGAAGATTCATTTTATTTTTTAATTATTTATTATGATTATTTTCAAATTTCAGTTTTTAATTGATATTTAAAGTTTAATATATTTTAAATTTTAATTTATAATTCAAATAATTTAATTTTCTAATATTTATGAAGTTTTTATTGTGCAATTAAAAATTTGCATAACACATCAAAAGGCCCTGAACTATCACTTTTTATTTTAAAAGGCCCCTAAACTATTTTTTTTGTTTTAAAGAGCCCCCAAACTATCAAAATATATTTCAAGAGGCCCTTAATTCACAGTCCGTTAATGAGTGTTTTTCAAGCACCAGTTTATGCGAGTATGATGCATATTAATATGCCAATTAGGATTAAAATAAGTCATGAGATAAATAACTCTTATATTTTACAAAATGTATAAAAAAAATCTTGAAAAAAATAATTGACTCATTCAAACAAAAGAAATTCAAACGACGCTACTTCTTTTTAAGGGAAATGATTTTACTTGGGGACACAAAATATTCACAATTTCAAAATCTGAAATTCAAAGATCTATTGTTACGAATCAAACCTCACCTAAATTTCTTTAGAAAACTTCAAAAGTTTCAAGGATTTTTGAGTATGTAGGATTTTATTGGGAGATTTTTGCGTGATCCATGACGATTTTGTTGGCAGGTTTATACTTCATAGAGAATTGAGGATTTTGGTTATTTTTGTGGAGTTCCATTCATATACAATCATATTCGGGAACGAAATCCACAAATACAGTTGATTTCATGATCGTCAATGTCAATATCTTCATAAATCTCTGCAGTACAAGCAGTAGACAAATATGAATTTTCTCCAACTATATGAAAATTAGGGTTTGAGAATTGGGAATTTTGTCACGCCTTTGAGTTTTTTTCAGAAGACTCTTTTTTTCTAGATTTTGTTGATAGATTTTATATGTTAAGAATTATTTATCTATGTGGCTTATTATAATCCTAATTGGCATATTAATATATGATACACTCATATATAAACTGACGTTTGACTAACAGAATGTGAAATAAGGATCTTTTAAAATAAATTTTGATAATTTAAGAGCGGGAAAATATCATTTTTGGTACCCAAAGTTTACTCTTTTTCCATTTTGGTACCCCTTGTTTATCCACTATCAAATTTGGTCACCAAAGTACATTTTTAGTATCAAAATTGGTCCTGCCGTTAGTTAACTCGTTATTGACTAACGGAGAGACCTAATTTCAGCTCGAAAATTATTAGGGTTTCATTCCCCTCTTCTCTTTTCCCCCCTTTTCTCTCAAATCAGCGGTCACAACCCTTCTTCTCACTGGTGAGAGCAATACTACATAGCCATGAGCCAAATGCTGAAAATGAATTTTTATGTAGTAAATAACTTACCCAATGCCCTGAGGACCCTGCTTTCCCACTGGAACCATATCCATATACACTGCCACCGGAACCATCGACCCCATCAACCCTCCTCATCCGCTTTCCTATCGATAATTCGTCATCCACTCCCCCTACACCATCCCCATCATTATACTCATTCTCGTAATACTCACACCTAACTCTTCCCTTCTTCCCGTAAACCGCCCTTCCACCACCACGAGGAGGTGGTAATCCCAGCTGCGCACCTTGTTAGAACTTATGCGCAGAACCCCCCCACCGGATAATTAGCCGCGTGATGTCTCGGGCCGATGGGCCCCCCCCAAAATGCTCCTAACCGATAGCAGGAAGTAGAACTCTTTATCGCCAATTTGTAGAAGATCTTGAGAGTCGATCTTAATAGGCGGGTTATCGGGGAGGTGGAGAACGCCCTCGACGAAGCAGCCATTTTTTCCGAGCAACTCCAGGGCGAAACAACGACGTTGGAAATCGTAGAAGATGTGGGCGTGGTGTCGGTGCTGCTCCCCATTTATCAGAATTAGGTTTCCAATCGCAATTGGAAGAATAGAAAACAAAAAATTTGGGAAAATCTCTTTTCCGTGAACCAAGAGGAAGAAAGAAAGGATCCGGAGGGTTGTGACCGCCGATTTGAGAGAAAAAGGGGAAAAATAGAAGAATGGATTGAAACCCTAATAATTTTCGCGCTGAAATTAGGTCTCCCTGTTAGTCAATAACGAGTCAACTAACGGCAGGACCAATTTTGATACCAAAAATATACTTTGGTGACCAATTTTGATAGTGGATAAACATGGGGTACCAAAATTAAAAAAGGGTAAGCTTTGGGTACCAAAAATAATATTTTCCCTTTAAGAGCTATTTCAAATAAAAAATAGTTTAGAGATTTTTTAAAATAAAATATATAATTCAGGGGTCTTTATGCCTTAAAAATTTAATGGGATTAAATTTTAAAATACAGATTAACAAGTTAAACGTAATTAAATAAAGACAAACACTTATATACAAATTTCTACGGATCTAAGATCCATAGAAATATCCATTTTTTAAAATTCGCGGGTCTAAACCGGGTCGGGTCGAATTTGAGTATTTTTTTTCAAAATTCGCTTAGCTTGTGATTTTCGCTCCCAGGTATGTTACAATTGGGGCAAATGCATGTTACTTTAAGGCAAAACGTGTGTTACAACCAGATTAAAATATTATTTTCTACACATGTTCATTTATTTTTGTAGAAGTAAATATTTTTCATGCAATGCAACACATGTATATGTTACATTGTATGTGTAACACATATTTATTCTTAATAAAAATATATTTTATCCTATAGTAACACATATATGCTCATATAATAACACAAATTGAGGAACAAATATGTGTTACAATTAGAGTAAATATGTATTACTGCAAATTTATGTTACACTTGGAGTAAATTTGTGTTACTGCAAATGTTTGTTACATCTAGAGTACATGTGTGTTACAATTAGAGTAATGTGTGTTACTGCAAATGTATATTACAATTAGAGTAAATGTGTGTTACTGCAAATGTGTGTTACAATTAGAGTAAATGTGTGTTACTGCAAGATCAAATGTGTGTTACTGTATGCAGAAACATTTATTTATCCTTATAAAAATATATATTATATTTTATATAACATATATAAGGTATTAAATGATATATTAAGTGCATGAATAATATATTATTAACATAAATCAACAAAAAAAATAAAAAAAAATTAAGTTACACATATTTATACTTCCAGAAATATATATTTTCTTTATAGTTACTTGAAAAATATAAAATATTATTTTTTTAAGAATTAGTAACACAAATTTTGCCTAATTGTAACACGCCTTTGCCAAAATTGTAACATACCTGGGAGCAAAAAAACATATTATTAACATAAATCAACAAAGAGAATAAAAAATAAATTAAGTAACACATATTTATACTTGCAGAAATACATATTTTATTTATAGTTACTTGAAAAGTAAAAAATTTTTTTTTTTAAGAATTAGTAACACAGATTTTGCCTAATTGTAACAGGCCTTTGCCCAAATTGTAACATACCTGGGAGCGAAAAAACCTGGAATTACAAGTTGAGCGAATTTTAAAAAAAAATGTCCAAATCTGACCCGATCCGGTTTAGATCCGCGAATTTTTAAAAAATGAATATTTCTACGGTATAAATTTGTACACAAGTGTTGCTTTTAAATAAAATAAATTTTATGGAAGTAACCCTACAAACCTTATAATTAATGGAGCGTCAACGTTTGAGTTGCAGAAAAACTCACAAATTGACTGAGGGGAAGAAGAGGACTAGAGGAGGAATGAGAGCAGGGATGGGGAGGAAAAAAAATAAAGAGATTGCGGGTGGAAGAGAGAGGGAAAGAAGATAAGGATGTGGAGGAGAAGAGAGAAGGAGGGGCTGTGCATTATTGTCTTCACATAATCTTGTTATACAAACTCGAGTCTCTGCACTGCCTTTTTATTGGACAAAGTCAATTGTGTTCTTCAGTATTCTGTATGTTGCTCAAGCCGTACCTCTCAAGTTTAGGTTTTCAGGTATATATATGTATGGAATATCTGTAGATTTTTATGTTGAACCTGGTTTATTGGAAATCACGATTCCCTCGATCCCTATTCATTCTCAAATTCCTTGAATTTCATGAGTCTATTCAAACGCAAACTCACAGTATCCGCCATGTTACCTCATATCGAAGCTCTCAAGTTCAGGTAGTTGAATTGCATTTCTTTGTATGCTTCAATTTATTTTCAAAATCATCGAATAGGTAGTGTAAATCTTGTCATTGTTGTAACTGCATGTAAGTCAATTTCGGTTCATCGAATTTTTTTTCCTTAGATTAAGGTGCTTTTTCATGAAAATTTGGAATCTTTTATGACTGTTGATTTGGTAGTAGGCTTGTAAAATTGGTTTGTAGTATAAAAGTGATGCTATTAGAAGCATTCACTGATACACTATACGTATCTATTAAATCCGTCAAAAACTTAGAAGAGAGCGAAGGCATTAAATGTTGAATACCATTATTAATAATTAATTGTTGATTGAATAGGAAGAAAGCACGTGGACTCCTTCAATGCTAGCCGTTGATTGATATCCACAATGCTAGTAAGCTGTCTGATGTGAAAATAAATTAAGCGTGGGAATAATATAGATTGTTGATTCTGATTTGATTAGCTGGAATGCAGACGACTCCCACTTCCCATTTCTTGAGAACCTTGTTTTTGAAGAGTTGACCTATTTGAATGAGATCCTTTCAGGTGTCGGAGATATACAAACACTTGAACAGATTTCTTTGGCTTACTGCACTAATTCTTGTGCTTTGTCAGCAGTTATGATACTGGAGGAGCAACAGAGCCTCGGGAATGAAAGGCTCCAAGTTAAAGTTCGTTTTTATAAAAAACGGGAAGTAGGGGAGTTCATGGAAGGGGTGGAAGATGAAGGCTTAGCAGGCCTCAATTTCCAGATTGATTCTACTTGGGTATGAAGAATGGTTCTCATATCTTCCTCCATTCAAGACACTCTTTTTCTGTAAATGTCCTGCAGTGATTTCGGGCAAAATCATCGAATAGGTAGTCTAAATCTCGTCATTGTTGTAGCTCAATATCAATTTGGGTTCATCGATCAAGTTATTTTCCTTGGATTAAGGACCTTTTTTTATTAAAATTTGGAATCTGTTATGACAGTTGATTTGGTAGTAGGTTTGTACAAGTTATATTTTAATGTGGAAGATAAAATTAGAGTGCTCTAAATGTACCACATTTGTTAAACATACTCCAATAAAATTAATAAATTTTCATATATTGCTAAACATATCCCATTAATTCATATAATATCTTTATTCCATCAAAACACACCCTTAGATTAAGGAACTTCTTATGAAAACTTGGAATCTATAATGACTGTTGCTTTGGTAAGGTAATCTGCTGTGAAATTGGTTCATATTATGAAAATGATACCATTAGAAGTATCCAATAATACTATGTTACAGACATTCACTGATATCATAATATTTTATGCTGTGATTTTAGTTTATAAGTTTATTAGTACCAATGACTGCATGTAATGACATTAGTAGCTACTTCTAATGGCATTTATTTCATAATATGAAATTTGTTTACAGGAGATTTTGTGAAATATATATTATTATCGTTATGTGTATCCACTCATGTGTGCTACAGGTATTTCTCGACGGACAATGCCAACTTTGCCTCATTTAACAAACTCGAATTTATGGTTTGCTTGAGATCCATTTAGTATGGAAGATATACGAACACTTGAATATATTAGTTTGCTTGGTTGCAGCTTTTCTGCTGCTTTATCAGCACGGGAGTGAAGGGCTTCAAGTTATAGTTGATTTTCCGTGGCATTAATCATATTTGAACAGATTTATGGAACAGCTGAAACTAGAGGGCTTAGCAGGTGTCAATTTTCATTATTACTCTTGCATTGCTCTCCAAAGTCTCGGATAAACTGCTTGATTCAGTATCTGTTTCTTTTATATGAATGATTCTTCTTCCGGAGTCACCCTCGCCTTTCCACCTGTTTCAACAAGAAACAGATGCAGAGGGTTGATTTCCTGCTAGATTTTATAGAGAGATATAATCCCCCTATGAAGTAGAAGATTTGGAGAGGCAGATAGCATATGCAGCTCATGCTGCTGAAGTTGTTATTGAATCCCATTCAATAAAACATTCATTCTCCGTCTACTGATATAGGGCACAATTTTGTTGACATAAAACATATCAAGAAAATACTGGAGAATGCATGTTTTCGAGGTGGGGAAAATTGTAGTAGATGATTTTAGCTTTTATTTTCTATTTAAAAATTGTAAACTCATATGTGTATTTTGAGTGAAAATTACATAAGAGCACACACAAATAATGAAAGTTTAACAGGGATTTCTTTGAATCGATTATTTTCACAATATTGATTGGTTTTAGGTAGGGATGTTCGTATTCAAATTTTGATATTCGTATTTGAAATTTTATAATTCGAATTCGATTACAAATATTCGATTCGATTATTATTCAAATACGAATAAAAAATTATGATATTCTATTCGATATTCGTAAATATTCGATTAAATATTTTTTTTATAAATATTATAATGATAATAGTTAGTATAGTTATTGTTATTATTATTATTATTATTTTAAGATTATAGACCATTAAAAATTTATGGCTACTATAATTACTTTCTTTTTTTTATAGGAAAAAATAATTACTATTATTTTAAGGATATAAGTTCATTAGATAATAATCTAGATATCATATGCACCTATGTTTCAAACTCTCACTCGAGGGTTGTAAATGAATCAAATACTTTTGGTTCGATTAGGTATTCGTATTCGAAATTTTATGATTCAAATTCGATTCGAATTCGTTTACAAATATTTGATTCGATTATTATTCAAATACAAATACAAAATCATGATATTCGTTTCGATTCGTTTGCGACCCTAGTTTTGGGTGGTTGTTCTTCTGATTTCGCTTTATTCTCTGTTATTCAAATAAAATGAAATTTATATTCAAACACAACATTTGAAATAAAGAAAAAGGTTTATGAATAAATAAATAAATAACCATTTTTGACTATCCATTGACTTGTGAGTTGTGAAACCCAAACGCCTTTTCTTCTACCATAACTGTCTACATGCTCGTGCCGATGTGGAGCACTATGCACGCACCAAAATCAAACCTTATCGTCTTCATACAAGCAAATAGAGCTCACCCCTTCTTCTGTAGGTGTGAGAAATTTTGTTGAGAAACACTTGAATTATTTTGATTTTGCTTCAAGACATGGCAGCTTACGCGGCGTTGGCTTCTCTTATCAACAATGTGGAGCAGATCCGGAATCAGATGAGATCCCTTCTCCGAACGCTTAATTTCTTTTTAAATTTTATCGATAATGCTTATTATGGACGTAGCAAAGGTGAAGCTGAAGGCTTAGAGAGGCAGATTGCATCTGCAGCCTATGCTGCTGAAGATGTTATTGAATCCCACATTGTGGATCAAATTCTTCATCTGTCCACTGATAAAGGGTCCAGATTTCTTGTGAAGGCTTTGGAGAAATTGCAATTGAGGAAGAAGTCATGCGATTAGAGCTCGAAAATGACGGAAGTCATGGATTCTATTAAAGATAATGCGATGAATGTTAAAGCTAACCAGCCTAGTTCTTCCATGACTAATTCAACAAGGACTTCCACCGCCGCAAAGTAATATGGTGGGAGTTGGGGATTATTTGACTTGACTTCTGGAGGAGCTCACCGGACATCAATCGGATCGAAAAATCATCCCCATCGTTGGTATGGGCGGAATAGGTAAGACTACTCTTGCCAGGAATGCTTATGATAATTTGCTTGTTGTGCACCACTTTGATGTTCGTGCTTGGGTTACCGTATCTCAGAGATACAAAGTGAGAACAATCCTTGTTCAAATTCTTTCTTGCCTAGGAAAATCCCACTGGAATCCTGTTGAGGGGGAATTTCTTCGCCCAAAATATCTCCAAATTTTTAAGTGTAATTTGGTTTGCTGGAAAGCGGACAGGACTCACTTCCCAGTTCTGGAGAAGCTTGTTCTTGAACATTTGGATTAGTTGGTTGAAATCACTTCAGGTTTAGGTGATATACACACACTTGAATGTATTTGTGTGGCTGACTGCAGTGTTTCTGCTGCTTTATCTGCAGTTAAAATACTGGAAGAACAAGACAACCTCGGGAATCAACATCTCAAAGTTATAGTTGGTTTTCAGCATAACAAATTGAAGTTTGAGGAATTCATGGAACAGGTGGAAGTAGAGGCTTATCAGACACCAATTTTCAAAATTTAGACGGGTGATTGTCCCCCTATCACATTTCCTTTTATATGCTTCAGTTTATTTCGAAATGATTTGGTTAGCTTGACATATTTCATATGTATGAATTGCTTCTTTTGAACCTTGAAAGATGTCCTACGCATTTTATCACCAATTGATTGGATTCTTTTCCCATCGTGTATTCGTTTGATTTTCATTTTGTGTTTCAGATGGCCACACATAGTATTTCGTTTTAATTTTTGATTTTTTAACATTTTATACTTGCTTAGAATTACATGATATGAAGTGCAAACTTGTTTAAACATTTCAATACCTACATAATATAGTATACGAATATTTTTCTTACGCTTATATGAACTCGTTTTGATCATCCATTGGGTCGATGAGTCAATCAGAACTAACCCACCTTTCCTACTAAGAATAGTCAATCATTGCTGGTCATCTCCAACTCTGAGAACCTTAATTCAAAAAACTCTTGAGTCAATCAGAACTAACCCACCTTTCCACATCAAATATATACTTAATTCCATAGTTATTAAGGCGCCAAGGCGCACCTAGGCGCAACAGTGTGCCTAGTGCCTAAGGCGCGCCTCGCGCCTTAGGCGCGCGCCTTTTGTACATTGAGACAAAAACCAATAAATACATTGCATAAGTATAAATTAAACATATTAGCATGTAAATAACAATTAGATTAAAGTTCAAAATCACATAAATGACTCAAATTAAAGACATAAGTTTAGATAACAACTAACAAGCTTCATAGTAAACCGTAAGTATTCAAATAAAAAGCACGCAAATAACAAATTAACCATCCTCGTTATCATATTCATCCTCTACCCTCTTTCCCTTTCCCTTTTCCCTTCGGCTTCTTTCCCTTCTCCATCCCGGATCATTTGATGGGTAGGTTGTATTACTACCACTTTCCTCCATTTCAATAGATGAACTTGTAAAATCTGAAAAAAAAAACACACCCTAAATTGAATAAAGAAATGCATTAATAATATGAGTGTAGTCATTAAGTTCAGTTAAAAAAATTCAAGTTTAAACAAGAAATTAATTGAAAAAAATACCTGGCATTGGGCGGCACTGGGTGGCGGTTGGCGGCAGTAGGCGGTGGTTGGCAGCGGCAGCAGCGCAGTGCTGGGCAGTGCTGGGAGTTGGAGGCAGATGGGTGGGTGGTGGGAAGTTATATTTTGACTAGAAAGTGGGTGGGAAGTTATGTTTTGACTCCAAACCTTAGTTCTTATTAATACGTAGAGAATGTGTTTTAAGAAACACTTCTACAGTTCATAAAATATATAAAAAAAATTACAAAAAAAAAGTCAACACACATGCGCCCGCCTCACAGATCTGAGGCGCTTTTCACTGCGCCCCTTGCGCCTTGCGCCTTAGGCGCGCCTGAGGCGCGCCTTTAATAACTATGCTTAATTCTATTAATATATGTTTTGTGTCGCAGATGACCACTTGTACATATTTTAACATTTTATACTTGCTGATCATCCAAAATCTGTATGATATAATATACGATATAACTTAATATATATATATATATATATATATAATTGTGTTGCCTTTGGATACGCTTTGATCATCCATTGGATTGATAGGTCAACGGGAACTCACCCACCAATCACTGCTACTCTTCTTCTACTCTGTACACCTTAATTCAAAAAATACAGGGCAACTTTTATCATACCTTAGAGATGGCAGCTTATGCGGCGTTGGTTTGTCTTATAAACAATATAGAGCAGATCAAGATTCATCCTCGAGTTTCCACTTTGTTCGACGAGAAACAGCTGGAATCCCTTGTCGAATGGGTCGAATCCATGCTAGTCTTTGTAGAGAGATATAATAATTCTTATAGAGGTAGCAACGATGAAGTTGAAGACTTGGAGAAGCAGATTACGTCTGTAGTTCATTCTGCTGAAGATGTTATTGAATCCCACATTGTGGATCACATTCTTCCTCAAGATATGAGTCAAACCCCCATTGTGGATCAAGCTGTTCCTGATTCCACTGATGTGACGATTCTATCCTTCATTAGGGATCTAATGCGTGCTTATTATGATTTCATTTATGTGATGATTCGGTCCTTTAGGCGTCCAAGGCGTGCTAATTGTGTGATTCAATCCCCCACTGTGGATCAAATTGTTGCTAGATCAAATAGTCCCCTGGGAATACTCGATCTACAGAAAATCATTCAGGACATGGATACTGTTAAGGAAATTGT
>JAPKLY010002301.1:0-19888 GCA_026898435.1 Prunella vulgaris | reverse complement strand
TTCCGTCTATTCATCATTGAGGACAATGTGTTGTTTAAATTGGGGGGTGGGGATTAGTTGAGTTCTTTTTAAAAAAATCCAAAAAAATTTAAAAAAAAATATAAAAAGTAAAAAAAATAATTTTTAAAAACACTATAAAGATGGCAGAGTAAAGGGGGTAAGAAAATTAACCTTTTCTTTATACCTTTGAGACGCATCACAACCACTACTTTTTAAATTTACTGATGTCTTAATTTTAATATATGCGATTTAACAAACTTGGTACATTTTTTTTTTATTTTGGTTAAGTACATTCTAATAGATGTTTATAAGTCATCCTCATTTCACACACACTGTGACAAAAGATTATGGACTATAATTGAATAATTCTACTAATTTTTCTATTTTACAAATGGTTGCAATTGATTGTTGAAAAAAAAAAATTATTTTAACGAGATTTACATTAGAAAACTGCAACTTTTGTTTAGTGGATATGAACCTACCCTGTGAGAATTTGTGCCTAAATAGCATGTTTGAGCATTCTTTTATGTGAGATACTCTGTCATGAATTATGTTCTTTAGAACTTGTTTTGAATCTGTATCAGTCACTCTGTATGCAGACATAAGAATGATGAAAGCAATTAAGACTTACCTTTCTTTTCCAATAAAACCTACCGAATTTTTCAATGCCTTAGTAAACCCCTTTGAGCCTAAATAAAACATTTTCTTTTACCACAAAATCATAATTATCAGTTCTCAAAGTGTGAATAAGGTGAATTATTCTTGTGAAGGTGTCAAAAAAAAAAAAAAACATAAAAAAAAAAAAAGTGATGTTTATCGGAATAATGATGAGGATGGCGAAGGACAGTATTGAAGAGATTTGAAAATGCGAATCAAAGCCTAAATATAATTCTTCCTACAGTTGGTTGCAGACCACTTTGAGTCAAAATCCAGAGCCGATTTTCTTCATAACTTCACCCTAAGCCTCATTACAACCAAATAAAGTCCTTCTAACTTATGTTGCATGCATTGTTGATTGACTGACGGATGTATAACCAAGCCTATGATAGAAATATTCACGATATTGAGTCTGAGCGTAAACACTAGCAGCATTGAGAGATGTAAGGTGTGTGAAATCCACTAGCAAAAGTTGTTTATTCTAACAACTATCTTGTTAAAAAAAAAAAATATTTATTTTCATCATGAAAGTTGTTAACCATAGTAAAATATCAAGATAATAGAATTATGACGTGAACTCCATACCTTTTGATCACTTAACTTGAGCACAATAGGGGATGACTATCAAACTGTCTATCTAGATTGTATTGAGCATAAAATAGTTCTAAAATGCAATAGTTTGTTAATTTAGATATATTATAATAAAGAGTTGGTAAGATGCAAATAAAAGCATCATCACAAAAATTATGTTACGCTTTCATCACTAGAGACTAGTAATAAGCTAGTTGGGGAGTGTGATTAGCGTTTAATTATGCATGTATTTTACCTATTTTGTGTATTATTTTGTGTACTATAATGTATTGTTTAGCGTATTTATATATAATTTCACACTTTCTAATTAGTTATAAGTATTTATGTTTTCTATTTAAATAAGAAGCATATGTATAAGTCAACCTAACCATTATGTCTATTGTATATTGTTGAGGTCTTAAGTGGAGTTATATTTATCCAAATTTTATGATATTGAACACCTAAGACAATGTACTAAATACTTAAGACACTTTAGTGATCCAATTTTACATGTTTGGATTGTATTTGTACTCATAAGTGAAGACTCCAATTCTGTCCAATGTTTGGACTCAAAACACATTTTCGTATTTGCACAATATCTGGAGCCTCACTAAACCAATTGAACCAATTCCAGTTGTATTTGATCACTAATTCGTTTCTCTACAACTTGTCTTCAGGGCTCAAGTGTCAAAAGTTCCAGCTTCAATGGTCAAAATGACAATCAATGCAGGGCTTCAGAATTCCGCCATCTCAGTACACATGTTGGGAAATAATTCACCATAATTCACACAAAAGTCCAATTTACACAAGACCAAATCCATTGGTTAGCCAAGAAATTCATCAAGCCACAGTAGAAATATTAAAGGCGTTGATTTTGTGCAAGCTGAGATATCTGTTTTTCAATAGACCACCATAAATTAGCAGAGAAAAACAATCCAGTTTTACCAACTCCACTATTATGGTCATAACTCACAATCTAGAGATCAAATTTTTGAGATCTTAGACTCCTTGGAAAACTAATCCAACGGCCTAAAACTTTCATTCAGAAGTCAAGATGAAATTCAGACGGCAAGGGCAATTAAATTACTGATGTTTACAGGCCACGTGAATTGGTTGCTAAAGTCTCCATGATTCACTATTTGGAGGCCTATATAAAGAGCCCTTTTGCAACCCTTGAAGGCATCCCATTTTCCTTGTAATCCTTCTATCTTAGTCTAGTATCTCTCTTAGAAATATGAGTTCTTATTGTATTAGTATGAGTAGCTAAATATTTTACTAGAGTTAGGGATGAAGCTTTAGTAAAGTATTAGTAATGTTCTTGGTTATTCAATAAAGATTTTCAAAGTTTCAATCCTTTAGTCATTTGAAGAGTTCTTAAGAGAGGTTTTGATGTGTCATTACTTTGATTTGTTGTAGACTTATTGGCACAACAAATGCTTAGTTTTACATATCAACTATTGATTTTATAAACTTGTTCGAATTTCTAAAGGTACTTTTCAAAAGTATTATATGTGCTCAAAGTTATATCTTCCGATTGAAATCACTTGATTGTTAGATTTCGATTGAGTTATCAAATATAACCAAGATCATAACTCTAGTATTTTTATCTAAAGTGGAATCCCGAAGCTCTAGTATTTTGTTACTTTATTTAAACCTCTCAACTAGATAATATCTTTTTCTTCCAAATCTCCCTGTGGTTCGACACTCGGTCTCCCGAGAAATTTTATTACTTGAAATCAACCTACACTTGGGTACGTAACTCTCAAGGAGCTATCAAGTTTTTGGCGCCGTTGCCGGGGAGGTTTTGCGGAGAACAAATCCATCGGTTGTGAGGTTTATCCTCACAAGTTTGTGAGTTCTTCTCTCTATCTCTCTACTGTATTATATTTATTTGTATGCATAATTGGACTCGTGATATTATAAGTGGTCGTTTAATAAGAGGTTATAACATTAATTTTAAAAATATTGCATCAAGTATGGCAGACAATGAAAGTGTTGATGGAGATAATGTTCAAAACCAAAATGATTTTGAAAGACGCAATAATGAAAATTTGCATGTGCGTTCTATGCGTGAATTTATTGAACCCCAACGAAATTCGGTTCCATCATGCATAGTGTACCCTCAAGATGCAGATAATTTTAGGTTTAAACATGGTATGATTCAATTGCTCCCTAATTATCATGGTTTTGACTCTGAAAATCCTTACTTGCATTTAAAAGAATTTGAAGAAATTTGTGAAACATTTAATGAACCAAGGTGTACTCAAGAAGCTATTAAGCTAAAGTTATTTCCTTTTTCTCCCGGTCACGTCCTACGGGGGTGACTCAGACCTGCAGCCGCGCAGGTCCGCCGTGGACGATTGAGAAGGCCCGCCACCGACAGGTTGGGCCCCCATGGCGGGCGCCAATTCCAGCCCGTCACTGAGAGGTCACCCCAGAGTGAGGCACCTCGGGGACGTGCGTTCACGAGATGCACGACCTTTGAGCAGCCTCCGCCGGAGGTGACCTGTGATGACGAGCTGGCCTCGCTGAAAAAGGTCGTCGAAATGCTGCAAGCCCAAGTAGCAGCCAAGTCGGGCGGACCTGACGCCACCACACTCTCCGCATCTCCATTGGCACCTGCCATCCTTCGCGCACCGGTCCAAAAGAAAATTCAATTCCCGGTGATTTCTGCGTACGAGGGTGAATCCGACCCGAAGGTCCACCTGGCCAAGTACGCAGACTTTATGATTTCGGTTGGCGCCACCGACTCTACTCAATGCCGGAATTTCCCGCTGACCCTAGGGGACCGAGCTCACCGTTAGTTCTCTTCACTCGCCCCGGGGTCAATCTGCTCATTTGGCCAACTCTCGCGGGAGTTCTTGGCCCACTTCTCTGGGTTCGGATCCTACCTTACCCAGAAGCACCGACTCGCCAACATCCACCAAGGCGAGAGCGAGACCGACCAGCAGTACCTGGAGAGGTTCGATAAAATCCTGCTGGAAGGCAAGCCGGTGAGAGAGGACACCAAGGTCCTTGCAGCGATGGTCGGACTCAAGAAGGGCACTGACCTCTGGAAGGAGATGCACCTCGCATATCCAAACACTTATACCGAATTCTACCATAAGACGGGGGTGTTCGTGGCTATGCAGGAGGCACTACTGAAAGAAGTTGGTGCCCAAGAGGAGAGGAAGCCCTACGGGAAGAAGTCCGGGGGCGCATACAAATCCCCCCAGAACTTGAAGGCCTTCGGCGAGGGGGACGAACTCAAGGAGAAGCTCAACCAGGTTCTCACTGTCTCCGTCGACCGCATCTTTACGGCTGTTAAGGACAAGGCCCTGCTGGAGGAGCCGAGATGGATCCACCAGGACCGCACGAAGCTCAACCCCAACAAATTCTGTGCCTACCATCAGGCCATCGGCCACTTTACCAGCGAATGCCGAGACCTCCTCAAACAACTCTGGAAATTTTATGAGGATGGGAAGCTGGCCGAGTTCGTGAAGAAGGCCCCAGCTAAGAGGCCAAGGTTCGAGAGGAGGGGTACCTTCGATGATGAGGATGAGGAAGCAGACCAACCTAGCCCCCAGAACAGACGGAGGGCACCTCCCCAGCCTCAGCAAAACATGGAGCCCACCCGGGAACTCTTGGTTCTCGAGGAGGAGATCGGAGCTACCGGAGGTCTCCAGGACGGGGGATCCTTCATATCCAAGAGAAAAAGGAAGGCCGAAATCCGGGGCATAAACCAAGTCCAGGAAGGCAGCTCCGGCCCCAGGTCCGTCTCACAGCTTACTGATGAGCTGTCATTTTCCTCGGCAAACCTAGAAGGGGTACTGATGCCCCTCAACGACTCGTTGGTGATAACCGCCAACATCATGAACGTCCGAGTTCACAGATTACTTTTGGACACCGGTGCATTCACCAACATTCTCTTCAAATCCACCTTAGATGCCTTAGGTGATTTTGAGTCGTATCTGGAACCTAGCAATGCTAGGATAATGGGGTTCGGAGAAGCTGTAACCGTCCCCTAGGTAGTGTTAGGTTGAGCGTCCAGCTTGTATCGGCTGAGGACCCCGAAAGGAGACTGACTAGGCTCATAGATTTCCTAATTGTCGACCAGCAGTCCTTCTACAACGGGTTCCTTGGCCGCCCGTTTATTAATGAATTCAAAGTGGCATGTTCAACCTACTACTACTGTTTGAAATTCCCAACTCCAAAAGGTGCCGGAACTATAAAAGGTGACCAGAAAAAGGCCCGAGAGTGTTTACTCCAAATCAAAGATGGCCGGGTCAAAAAGTCTGTTACGCAGGTCCACATCCTCGAAGAGGACGTATGGATTCCGACGGATGAGCCAAACATCCTAGACATCGTCTTGGTCGAAACTGAGATGATGGAGGTAGACGATTTGTCAGAAATCAACCAAGGCACAGGACCTGTGCAAGACACACAACCAACACCAATGGAGGATTTTGAAGAAACCCAAGTGTTGGGAGCTGCGCAAGAGTCGGGACCTGCTCAGGAACAACAACCTGCTCCCATGGAGGTGGTCGACGAAGCCCAAGATGGGGGACCTGCGGGAGGTCAAGAACCAACACCAATGGACGTTGATCTAACTCCCCAAGTCACCGCACCATCCCAAGTTGACAAAACACCAGAGGTACTAACAGTTGATGGACCCGCCCGAGCTGAAAGCCAACCCGATGACCTCGAACCGTGCATAGGTCACGAACCTGTGCAGATGTCACAAGAGGAGTGGGATGAGTTCATCAGCGACCCAAGGTGGAAAAGTCAAAAGAGAAAAGCCACCCCCATAGAGGAATTGACGGCACTCCCGGTGGACCCAGAAAGGGACTTAGAACTTTTCATCAGTTCTGAGTTACCTGAACCATACCGGTCGAGGATGGAACTGTTCTTGATGTCCAACCTGGACGTGTTTGCCTGGTCCCACGAAGACATGACGGGGATCCCGTTGGAACATGCTTGCCACAGACTTAACATAGATCCGACGAGAAGACCCGTACGCCAAAAGCGGAGAAAGTATGGACCAGACAAATACGCAGCTCTAACTGTTGAGGTAGAGAAGTTGTTAGACAACAAGCTCATCAAGGAAGCTTTGTGTCCGCAGTGGGTCGCAAACCCCGTCCTGGTGAAAAAACACAACGGGACGTGGAGGCTATGCATCGACTTCACGGACTTGAACAATGCATGTCCGAAGGACAACTTCCCACTGCCTCACATCGATCAGTTGGTAGATAGCACAGCAGGCCATGAGATGATGACGTTCATGGATGCTTTTGCGGGCTATCACCAGATAGCTCTGCACCTAGATGACCAGGAACACACAGCGTTCTACACCAACAAAAACATGTATTGTTGGGAAAGGATGCCGTTCGGACTTATCAACGCCGGAGCCACCTACCAAAGATTGGTGAATTAAATGTTTGACCAACACATTGGCGAGTCCATGGAGGTGTACGTGTCACGCCCCGCATGAATAGATTTAAGTTATGGATTATAAGTAGCTTTCATAAGATTGTTCCTAGAATTGTTTATTTTCGTTTAAATCTTGTTTGTTGTCTTGTGGGATCAATCGTTTAGATGCCTCCGAGACGCAACCCTACCTTTGATATGTCAAGTGGTAACGGTCAGCCGCAAGTTAACCCGGTGGTTAACAATGTTGCACCTTTGTCCCATACCGCGCAAGTAGTTGAGCAGTTTAGGAGGTACAAACCGGCTACCTTCAACGGACATGACGGAACGGATGCTGTTGAGGAATGGTTCCGTTGATGGAGTGGATATTCCAGTTGATAGAGTGCACGGATGCTCAACGGATTGCTTGCGTAGCTTTCCAGTTGGTTCAAGATGCCGATCATTGGTGGGAGAGCCATTGGAGGATTCGCCCGGTTGAAGAGAGGCAAGCCTTGACTTGGGAACGATTCAAGGAGATTTTGATGGAGCGCTACTACCCGCAGTCCTACAAGGATAGGGAGGAGCGCGAGTTTCTAGATCTTCGCCAAGGAAACATGACGGTCGCGGAGTACGAGCTAAAATTCATCCAACTAGCACGTTTTACTCATCACCTTGTCGACACCGAGCAAAAACGTGTCCTTCGTTTCACCAAAGGGCTTAGAACCGAGCTTCAACATGTGATAGTGGCCTTGGGAAACCTATCTTTCCCCGAAGTCTTAGAAAGAGCCGAGCAAATGGCGGCATGTTTGAAGGACGAAGCGGAAAGGAGGTCCCGGGAGAATAAACGGAGATGGGAGCAGCCCGATGGAGCACGGAAAATGCCAAACCATGGAGTGCAAGGATAAGGAGCGACACAAGGAGTAAGGCCTAGACAAGTAGGCCCAATAACGACACCGACATGTACAAAGTGTGGAAAGCTTCATAGAGGAGAATGCCTCGCGGGGAAGTTTGTTTGCTACCGATGCCACAAACCAGGGCATAGAGCATCGGAATGCCCAAGTCTACCTCGGGACGCGGCACAAGCACGTGTGTACTCACTTACGGGGGAGCCGGATGAGGATCAATCTGCTTCGAAAATGTTGGAAGGTATGCTCACTTTAAATTCGATACCAAAAACTACCTTGTTCGATACCGAAGCTACGCATACCTTTATCTCGCATCAATGTTGCATGAAGTTTGGTTGTAACACCCTAGGTTTAGCTGCATGATTTTCGTCCCTTATCTTTTGCTCTTAGGCGTGTCTTAGGTAGGTTCCTAGTTTAGTCCCTTAAGTTTTGTGCTTTAGTATTTTATCTTTTGTTTAGTATTAGTTCTTGATCCTTTTAGTATTAGAAGACCTTTAAAACTTAAGTTGTGATACTTTTGGGATTTAGAAGTAATACCTAAGTACGAATTATTAGGCTTTAATAATATTTTAGAATTTTAGTCCTTTAAGATTAGAATTAATTAGAATTTACGATTTAATTGGGATTAGAATTTATTTTCCTTAAGAAATTCAAATTTTACTAAGAGAAGCATTATTAGGAGAGAGGAAATTCAAAGTTTGTTACAAGAATGAGGGTAAAATTGGAAGAATCAAGGTTTAGAGTTAGTTAGAGTCCTAATATTTGATTAAGAAAGATATGATTATATTCATGGGATATTTTCAAAACTTAGCCATAGGAATTAGTTAAATTGAAGTCTTAAGATTATTAAATTATTATATTGAAGATATTAGAAAGATTTACCAAGATATGACTAAGATTTTCCAAGATATATCCTATATGTTCATTATTCCTTTTCCTTCATTTTTTTCGGCCAATATAAAATTTATTCAGACAAGATATTCCAAACCCATATTATTTTCGGCCAATACCAGTACTGCCAAGTCATAAACTTTCGTCCAAAATAAAATTTCTCAAGACCCCTACAAGATAATTTTTAAATATGTATACTAATATTTGATTTTCCCAAGATTCCCTTTTCCTCACATATCCTTTCGGTCAATATCATATACCACCAAGATTGTTTCCAAGATTTTCCTCTATTCTTATCTATTATTTCGGCCAGCCCAAGATTTGAGCCCACACTTTCTATCAACTCTATAAATTGAGATCAATTATCAACCATTCTTTCTACACAAAAAAATTTGGCAGCCTAGTATACCACCCCATAAGAGTCTATTTTTTTTCGAGAATTAAGAGAGAGAGTAAGGTGATTTTTTTCGAGAACTATTATTAAGGAAGAAGAGTAGAGGTTTCGATTCAAGGACATAGCAAGGCCGGACGCACACACAAAACGTTTTTCCTTCGAAGAAATCAAGGTGGGGATTTGACGGTGAAAAAGTGGTATTTATGGTTCGATTTTTAAATGTTTTGTTGATGTGTTTATATGTTTATATGCTAACGTTTAGAGGGGTACCCTTGTGGTACCGATACTTGTTTGGAGTATCAAAAGAGATGGGCACCCATGTGGTGTCGATATTCTACGGGGATATCAAAAAGAGATGGGCGCCCTTGTGGTGTCGATATCATCAAGGTTTAAAGATATGTATATGGTTGGTATGTTTTCATGTTTGCATGTCCATTATATTTAGATCTCGAACTAATGTTCCCCACTGAGATTTATTTTATAAATTCTCACCCTTTTCACCAAATAGTTATTTCAGATTTCGTTGAGTAGATGACGAGACGGCCAAGGCGTAGGCGTGTGGGTGCGAGAAAGAATTCAAGAAGATTAAAAGAAACACACGTTATGAATTTTATTTGTTTTTATTTTGATTTTAATTAAGACTGCTTTAATGTTTTGGTGTGTTTATTTGATTTGCATGAAGAATTGAATTTGATTTTAATTGTTGAACGTTTTCGTGCACAAGCACGAGTAGTATTAATAACATTTAAATTTTTCTTAAGTATATGATTAATTCTCAGTCTTATATGAAATTGAAGGATTATTTTAAGAGATTAATATATGATAAGTGTTAATTGATTTAAATTTCATATTAGGACAGATTTTAGGCGAATTACATGTATTCAAATTAGGGTTTTTAATTGTAAATGAATAAATATGATTTATAGCCTTAAGTATTTAATTAGTGTCCCAGGTTTTGCATGAGAAATATGTCACGTTTTACATGTCCAATAAATCTGAAATTTTTACAGTGTGTTTGCCATGAAAAGATTTGCATGTTGACAATTTTTCATAATTTTATTGTTAGTAGAAGTCTAGATATTGATTTTAGTCCTTTAAGTGCAAGAAGCGAGACTTTTATGAAAGTATCTGAAATTTTCGTGAAATATATATTTTAGATGATGAAATATGATGTATTATGTGGATTACACGTGATATTATGATTTTGGTATTATTATGTGAGTTTTAGTAATTTTGCATGTGTAGGATTTTGTGTGTTCTGTTTTCCAGAAAGTTTTACGTGATTTTACGGTAACGAAATTCGACGTTTTTATAAAATAAAATTTATATTCAGTTACAGTTTTTAATTATCTTTCCAACGCATCTAGAATCGCATGATTTGGAGTTATAATGAATTAGCTACGAATTTTTGAAAAATATGTTGCAGTTTCTTGATATTTCCGAATTGCGCGAATTTCTGGTATTAGTGAGTTACGAATAAATTTCGGTAAAAATCATAATTGAATAATAGAGGAAGTTAGTGACTTGTATGAATTTTTATGGAATTTTTCCAGTAGTTTAAATGTTTTAGATTAAATTATTTTGTTGACGACGCACTGCAGAAATTAGGCTGTTGGCATGAATTACTTGAATATGTGAAATTTAATTATGTTAGATCACGCCTTAGAAATTATTTTATGATGATTAAGACTTCCGCTGTAATTCAAAGACTAGGGTGTGACAGTACGTGGATGACATAGTTGTCAAAAGTCTGACAAAGGAGGACAACCTGGACCACCTAAAGCAGACTTTCGACATATTGCGCCACTACAACATGAAGTTAAACCCCAAGAAGACCAGCTTCGGCGTGCACTCCGGAAAGTTCCTGCGGCACCTAGTTAGCCAGCGTGGAATTGAAGTCAACCCGACACAGGTCCAATGTATAATCGAGATGGGTATACCCGATTCCGTCCAGAAAATTCAAAGACTGACTGGGTGCATGGCCGCCCTGAACAGATTCATCTCCAGGTCCGGTGACCGAAATCGTCCGTTCTTCGAGGCGATTAAGGCAAACACACGGAGGTACAAAGAGGCGGCCAAAGCCAACAAGCTCCACCTCAAAAACCACTTCGTGTGGACAAGTGAATGCCAACGAGCCTTCGAAGACAACAAAACATACCTGGCAGATACGCAGGTCCTGTCAAAGACGATACCTAGAGAGAAGCTGTACCTATACCTAGCCGCGTCGGAGGTGGCCATCAGCTCCGTCCTGGTCCGAGAAGAGGCGAAGACACATCTACCAGTATACTATATAAGCCAAGTCTTACACGAAGCTGAGTTGCGGTACACCCCAACAGAGAAGCTGGCTTATGCACTGGTGATGAGTGTTAGAAAGTTGAGGCCTTACTTCTTTGACCACCCGGTAGAGGTGCTGACAACGTTCCCACTACGTCAAATACTACAACGCCCAGACACCGACGGACGCCTGCTGAAATGGTCACTAGAGATCAGCCAATACGATATAACTTACGCACCCCGAACAGCGATCAAGGGACAAACACTTGCCGACTTCATTGTCGAACTAACTTTCCCACAAGATCCGACGAGGGGGCGTGTAGCTCCGTGGCATCTCTACGTTGACGGATCATTAATCAGCGTAGCAGCAGGCGCCGGCGTGGTCCTGATCAGCCCGGACAGACAAGTCTTCACCTCCACAATCCGGTTCGACTTTCGAGCAACCAACAACGAGGCGGAGTATGAAGCGTTGATAGCGGGACTTATGCTATCATTAGCTGTGGGGGCAACCAATCTTCAAGTTTTCGGAGATTCCCAACTAATAATATCCCAAGTCCGGGGGGAATATAAGGCAAAAGACCAGCAGATGATGACCTACCAAAAGATAGCCGCGCATCTGATCTCGATGTTCACGCAGGTCTACATCAATCAGATACCGCGACTAGAAAACACACAAGCAGACGCCCTAGCCCGGCTAGCTACCAGCAACGACAAAGCCGAATTCACGGAGGTTGTAATCACCACACTGAAAAACCCCTCGACGTTCGATTACAAGATAAATCAAACCTCGAGTGGGGGGCAGGAAGACAGTGAAGATGGTGAAGATTGGTGCACTCCAATCCAAAAATATTTAACAGACGGAACAACCCCCGTGGACACCTGGGAAGCTAGCCGGCTAGCAAAGCAAGCTGCCAGATACACGCTGCTGGATGGCCAACTCTACAAACGTGGATTCTCTCTACCCCTGCTCAAGTGCCTAACCAAAAAACAGGGGTCCGAAGTGTTAGAAGAAATCCACGAAGGAATTTGTGGGAGTCACACTGGGGGGCAAACATTGGCATATAAGACGATCAGACAGGGTTACTATTGGCCCACTCTTCGCAAAGATGCCATCAGCTTCGCACGAAGGTGCCGAAAGTGTCAACTTTTCGCACCTAACATCCACTCCCCAGCCAACAAACTGAAGTCAGTTTTCAGCCCATGGCTTTTCGCGAAATGGGGTATCGACTTGATCAGCCCATTTCCACCTGGTAGAGGCGGTGTAAAGTTTGCTGTTGTAGCAGTAGACTACTACACTAAGTGGGCTGAGGCCGAAGCTCTCACAACAATAACGCAAGAAAGAATGATCGGCTTCATATGGAAGAGCCTGATTTGCAGGTTCGGACTTCCGCAGTCGATCATCACAGATAACGGAAGGCAGTTCGACGGTCAAAAGTTGAGAGACTTCTGCAGTTCATGGAACATCAAGAAGCACTACTCAACTCCTTACCATCCACAGTCGAACGGCCAAGTCGAGGCAGTAAACAAAATCCTGAAACACATATTGAAGCTCCACCTAATGGAGAAGAAAGGGAGCTGGGCAGACGAACTCCCGGAGGTCCTATGGTCTTACAGAACTTCTTACCGGGCCAGCACCGGAGAGACCCCGTTTGCCCTAGCCTTTGGAACTGAGGCGGTGGTACCCGTCGAAGTCCAAAACAAGAATTGGAAGGTGGTAGGATATGATGAAGAAAAGAATGACGAAGCCTTGGCAGTAGAGAAGGATCTGATCGAAGAGACAAGAGCTTCGTCAGAAATGAAGAACGCCACCTACAAGCGTATAGCAGAAAAGTATTACAACTCTCAGGTCTGAGACCAAATATTCGAGGTCGGAGACCTGGTGTTGAAAAAGAAGTTGATGGCCCCACCAGGTGTATTCGGTTTAAACTAGGAAGGACCGTTCCGGGTCACCGCAGCCTGGCCGAACGACACTTATGACCTCGAAGACGCAGAGGGCAACTCCTCGTCATACACATGGAGCGCGGCCCACCTGAAAAAGTTCTACCAATTGACTAGAATTCTGTAATAGACTAGTCGAAGGTTTGCATCAGAAATGTTGATGGCAACCAGTGTAAATTACGTCGCTATAAAAAGTTAGAGAATTTGTGAAATCAGAAAAATTTGCCAAGTGTCCGGACCTGCGTAGCTCGCCCCCTACGCGAGCTACCTCAGGTCGCCCACTGCCCAGGAGAGCTCACCAACCCCAGCTCGCCCGAACACTCAAAAATCCGTGATGTGCAAGGACCAAGGTCCCAAACGTTGTAATTAAATAGCTCGAGGGCAAAGGCCAAAGTGCCCATGATCGCGAAGGTACCCTTTTTAAAGGGTTGCTAAGCACCTACTGCCACAAGTTAGAAAAATTCGCGAAAAAGACGAAAAACGTCTAAGGCAAGGTTCATGAAACCCAACGGCTCAACGTGAATCAATCGAAGTGCAGCTCGCTACCCTAAGTGGCCTAAGACGAGCAATTTGCGGCCCTAAGTGGTGTGAGACGAAGAATACACACTCTCAAAATAGAGGTACAGTTCGTAGTCATAAGTGACGTAAAATGAACGATTCGCTTCTTAAAGTAGAATAAGACGAACAGTTAAGTACCCATAAAATAAATAAAAACGAGCTATTTCGAAAATTATAACGTAAAAGCGCAAAAATGAAGTGCGAAGAGTTGGACAAAAAGTGCTCGGGTTCTATTCAAAAGACACTTAGGAAATATTCAAGGCAAAAATACTTGAAAATTCCTAAGTGTTCGAAGTGGTGCTGGCCACAAAGGCCGACCAGCTAGCCATCTTTGAACTACAAAAAGCTCCTTCTGGGCGAGCTGCACGTGCCCGACGAGCTGCATCTACTTAAACAAAAACAAAAGACCACAAAAGTAGAGCTCCTTCTAGTCGAGCTATGGAGCCTGCGACCTATAACAACTTAGAAAATAAAAACTAATCTAAAAAAGCAAGAAAAAGCTAAGGGACCTTGGGGTCGGCGACCTCTTGAACAGCTCCATCGGGGGCGACCTGAAGAATGGGAGTGGGGGTCGGAAGGGCGAGCTCGGTCTCGGAGGTGATGTTCCCAGTGAGCCCGCTGGTGTCGAGGTCACTGATGTTGAGCATCGAATCCCCTACGGCCTCCTGCATTTGCTCCATAGTCGGCGGAGTTTGCTCCTCACCTTCAACACCCCCGGCGACGTCCCCAGCACCCTCGTCGAGCTCGGCAGTCAGGACCTCTTTTGTTTGAATGATGTTGAATTTTTCACGAGCGGCATCGAGGTTGATCCCGTAGACGGCGAGGTCCCCTATGTTCAGCTCCGTACCGGGGGGAATCTTGGACTTGGCCAAGCAGTCATCGAACTCGGCCACAAGAGCCTTCCACTCGCTGTCATCGTTTATCCGCGCCCATTGGAAGGAACAGATAACCTCGGCAAAGCAAAGAACGTAGCCCTTGTCGGTGGCGATCACCTTCGCGAGCTCCAGCTCCTCGGGAGAGATGGTGGCGTCCGAGCGACCCTTGAGCTCGGCAATCTCTAAGGCCTTAGCAGCAACCTCTTGGCGGAGCTGCGAACATTACTCCTGGTTCCCCTGACTTTGATCCCGGAGGATCCTCACCTCGTCCCTGGCCCGGGCGAGCTCTTCATCTATGGTAGCGAGCGTCCGGCGAGCTTCTTCAAGTTTAGCTTGTTGGCTGCGGAGGCCGGCTTGGTATTTTTCCATCTTCTTGATACCGAGCTGCTCCGCCTCCAGCGAAGCCTTCTCCTTAGCCTCCATCCTGGCGAGCTCGTCGAGGGCCTTCTTCCGCTCGTCACCCACCCTATTGAGCGCTTTCTTCACTTCGTGGTGAGCTCTGTAGGCGGCAGTGACTTCATCCGTGACAAGCTGGGCCGCCGCCATCGCCGCACAGACATAATGCATCGCCAGCCTCGCCTTGTCGGTGGGCTTCTGCCTCTCGATCATTGCGAGCTCGGAGGCGGAGATGTACTTGGGGGCCTCGGTGAAGATCCGACGAGCTGCCCCCTCGGGGAGATCCCTTGGCGAGGTCAGAGCCTTGCACCTCTCCGCGATGTGAAGAGACTCAGGCCGTTGTGGGAGCTCGGCGGGGGCATACCTGCACACGTCCCAAGAGTTAGCAATAATTGTTAAAATAATGCTTCTAACTTCAAAATAGAGCTCACCCTCTTACCCGAACCTATCTGGGTTGAGCCCGAGGAGGGTGTCATCCCGGATAGGGGCCCCGTAGAGAGACGGCGGGGGCGCGCTCTGAGGAGTTGGTGGCACAGCAGTAGATTGAGTCACGAGAGCTCGCCCGTGAGCCGATCCGGAGCCCCCTCGATCACTGTGCTCGATAGAGCCCCCCTCAGTTCGAGCCCGCTTGTCGGAGCGAATTTCATCCTCACTCACCCGCGAGCCATCCCCCATTTGGAGAGCCCGTTTGGTCTGGTGGGTTGGGGGCAGAGAGCCCCGCTCAGACTCAGAACCTTGGCCCGACCATTTCTTCGCGGGGACGACCTTCTCTTTGGTAGAGGGAGGTGCCGAGGCCTTCTGCGAGCCTGAGCCCCCAGCCTTGTCCGTGGCTTTGGCGACCTCCAGCTTCTTGGTCGTGTCCAGCACTGCCCCGGACGAGATGCCTTCTCTATCTGGGCGAGGTTTGCCCATCTTTAGCTATCGAGCTAAAAAATGATAAACTTCAGGAACTTCAATGGGAGGAAGCTCGGCAACGGGACCTGCACTTGCATGATAGACAAGTTAGCAACTCGGCGAGCTCCACTTACGGAGTGGTGAGCTACCAAAACTTCAAAATTGTGAGAAGCTAGCACCTTGGGCAGCGAGGTGGTGAGGTGAGGTGATGAGACCGGCGAGCCTGCGGCAATGATGTTGGCACAGATGTTGGATCTCGTGATCTTTCTTCTCTCGCAAACAACAAACGGTCCGCACGAACTCGAAGCCGACGGAGATCTCGGGCTTCCCGCGGCTCGATTTGTGACGTTTCAAGCCTGCAAAAAAGATAGATTAGATTAGAAATCTAATCCAACGCACACACACCGAAGTACGCCACCTACAGCTCGCCTCCCCGTATTCTTCGGGAGTAAGGATACGCCCTCCGCGTCGGTTGGAAGCTCGCCAGTCCCCCCCGATGACGAAGAACTGTTCTTTTCAGTCCCGAATTTTGTTCGGGAGGTCGCCTAAAGACTTGTCCCCCGGGTGAGCTTGAAGAGAATAATATCCTCTCCATTCCCTCACTTGCCGGATCACATAGAAGAGCTCACTGATCTCCGCCGTGGTTAATCGGTTCTCGTAGCCCTAGAGGCCGAAAATGGTCAGCGCTGCCAACAGGCTGCTCCATGCATTTGGGGTCAGCTGCGTAATGGCGAGGTTCGTATCCGCCAGGAACTGCCCGATGATGGGATGCAGGGGCAGGGTGAGCCCGGCCTTCAGGGTGTGGTAGTTTATGGCTGTAAGTCCGGCAGGAGGGAGGTCGGCACACTCTTTATCCCCAGGAGTGTACATGAAGATGTCCAAAGGAATGCAGAACATCTTCCGGATCTTAGACAAGGCGAACTCACTAACGATGCTCTCCACCTCGGTCGCCTTGAGGTCGGACTCACCAGCAGCCTTGCGGAAAGCTCGCTGGGGCAGAGGGAAGCTCGCCGCATGGGTTGCCACGTACTCCCTCCATCCGAAATCATGGACGACGTCGGCAGGGACTTGATGCTCAGGGAGTCTGGTGAACGGAAAATTGATAAACCGGAGGTACTCATAGGTGACCTCCGTTCCCATATCATCGCCGACCTTCTGATCGATCTCGCGAGCTAGCTCGCTGGCTGGGTCGTCGGCCTCGGCGACCTCTTCCCGAGCCTCGGCCTCTCACTGAGCCTCGGCTTCGGCGACCTCTTCCTCATCCGGGGCAATGACCCCCTCAGAAGCTCGCTTGGAGTAGTCCCAGAGCTCGCGAAGCGGGGACTGCTCGCCGGAGTTTGTGGCTCGCTCGCCAGAATCAGAACGGACCTCGCCCAGGAGTTCGCGACCACTCGGGTGAGCTACAGAGCTCACCCCGGAGCCCGATGAAATAAGCCCGGGGGTCGTCTGTGGGATCAGCCGCTCGTCAGTCATCGGTCTCTTTCCCAAGTTATGGTTCGAGGCGGTACCACTCGAAGAGTGCTCGGACATGGTAAGTCAGTGATCGGGAATGTTCAGTTCCAAAAGTCCAAAGGTCCAAAAATTGATCCAACAGTCGCCGGAGTGTTTGGGTACGTAGCCGGAAATCCGAAAAGTAAAGTAAAAAAGAAGGAAAAGAAGAAGAAAAATCTGGATTTCTACCTTGTGGAATGCTCGGAGACACGTCGGAAGCGAAGGAACGATCACCGGAAATGCGCTCGGAGAAGTGAAAAAGCAAATTGAGAAATGATCTTGGTTTCGCCTATTTATAGACATGGGGCGCGAGCTCGAATTTCCTGAAAGACCAGGGACCTTTTTGCAAAGAATTTGAAAAGTTACCATTATGGGCACGAGAAACCACGCCTAAAAAGGCGTGCACGATGCCTCGGCTCCCGCACCACGTCGGCCAAAGAAACCACCTCGCAGGAGCTCGCCCTAGAGCTCGCATACCAGCTCGCCCACACATGTGTTAAATCATGATGTAGGCGAGCTGGGGGGCAAATGTTGATGGGCGAGCTACCTGAGGTCGATTAAAGGGTTTAATGACCCAAGACTGCGGAGGTCGTCAGCGTGCTCCGAAGAGTTAAGATGCCGACCTCAGCTGCCCTTCGCAGGAAGAGGACTCGCCCTAGGGCTTCGCTCAGGAGCTCACCAGGAAGCTCGCCTAAGGCGGAGAATCAGGTCAAAGCCCGCCTTTGCACTCCCAGAAATGGCCCCAAGGCCTGGGAGCTCGCCCGAGCCACTGGAGCCCGCCTCCGAGCTCGCCCAGGAGCTCGCCTCTTAGCCAATAGGACCCCGATGGTTGCGCTCTTTTTCCCTCCGTCCGGTTTATCCACAAGGGTGGTTTACGGCGAGGTTTTTAATGAGGCCCATCTAGTCTAAGGTATTGTAGTAGGATGAGGCACGATGAAGGGAGCAGTGTGAGGGACCAGGACGAAGGTTACAGACCTTCGTCAACACCGGAAGCCAAATAGGCTCGTAAGGTGCCGTCCCACACTCGCACGCCTATAAATAAGACCTCTCTTGTAACTATCAGACAATTTCATTAATACATTTCGTACACTTTACTTTCTCTCTCTAAGCTCTTCACTCTCTCTCTCTCTATATTATCCAAGAACACAAAATCATAAGATTATTGTTTGATAGAATTAATTCGATATAAAGCCACATAAACGAACACAATTAGTAAATTCTATCAAAAACATATTTTTGTAATGTTTTTCCAATGTGTTGTTCTTTTAATTATGCATATATATTTAATTTTGTAACATATTTTTAATTATTTTTAAAAAATAACATCAAGTTTTTTATATAGTAACATACATATGTTAATAAAGTAACATATATTAATAGTAACATGTATATGTTCATTTAGTAACATATATTTATACATTGAGTAACACATATTTTATATTGTTTTTCCAATGTGTTATGTAATCGTGTTACCTGTTGTAGAACCCGTAGAATTTGCTGTTGATAATATTTGGCAATCTGGGAAATAATCGTTCATATTATATGTGTTCTTCGTCTTGTTTTCCTTCATTTTTGCCTTGATTTGCTGTTCTTAACTTCATTTAAATGGATTTCTTGTTTTGTTGATCAGAACTTTGCATTTGATGTCGTTTTTTGCCGCTGTAATAATACTCTTTTGTCGTCGCCGTTTTTTTTTTTCGGTTTTGGAGTTGATTTCGTGCTGATGAAGTCAGTTTTTATGAGATGTGAGTTAAGATCTGTGGATTTCTTGGTTGACCCGGTCTTTAACCCTCGAGTTGCCTTGGGATCCGCGTTTTTTTTTAATTTTACCCGTTTCACGGCGTGAAACATTTCACGTGAGTGTTTCTCTAAAATGAAATATACAAATTAATATAACTAAAATATTATGTCTTTTCATCAATTGTATGTGAGAGTTAATAAATTTATTTGATTATAAACGAGGAGGGAGATATACTTTCTTTTATTTTTTTAACATCCAGAAAAAAGTTGAGTTTGATGTGTAAATAGACGGATTTTAATTTTTGGTCCTCGACCATCTCATTAGCTTCTTTCATGATTTCATATCTTTGATGTATCCACCCTTATGATTTCACTTATTGGTTAGACTTCAATTTCGATTGTAGCAACTGCACTTTTAATATCATATGACACCATTATTTTGATTTTTATATAAATCAAGGATGCGGATATTCTCCCCCTTTTTTTAGTAGTTCACCACCCTCTTTAATTCACCACAATTTTCGTTCAGTTCACCACCCATATTTTTCAAACTTAACCCTTCCCTCACATACTAAGATTTATATTTGCTAATTCACCCCTCCCCTTTTCATTCAAGAATTGTGAGAGCAAGATTATCCACCACCACAACTGTTCCAATCACCACCGATTACCACCATCGGCGTCTCTTCCACGCCGATAAACGAATCGTATAAGATTTTGGTTTCTCTTTTTTGGTATTTAATTAGGTTTTTGTATTGAATAAATTTGAATGATTTATGAATTTGAATGAGTTTTGGATGAGCTTTTGTTGTTACTATTACAAATTTTGGGATTAAAAATCGATTGAAAATCATTTGTTAAAATTCGTCAGACAAAAATGATTGAAAATCACGAAAAAATCGCTGGAATAATTTGTTCGG